>PVJX010020827.1:0-32840 GCA_004027295.1 Dolichotis patagonum
CACTTGCCAGGCAGGCGCTTATGCGGCTGAGCTAAATCCCCAGCCCTATTTAAAATATTTTTGTTAAAATTATTTTTTCATAATTTTTCAAGTTTTTATGACAGTTTCTGAAATGTAGTTGAATTTACAATAAAATATTAACCTTCTCCTATAGCTGAGTTATAACAGTTAACATAATGCAAAATGACATAAGAAAAACGTCACTAGTTAAAATATAAAATTTTTTGAATTTTGCACTTCTAAAGATCTTTTAAAAATGAAGATGTTTAATGGATTGTTTGAAACATTTGTTTAGACTCCTTAAAAGAGATGTCAGTTGCTGCTCATACAACAGTCCCAGGCAAGGCTGTTTTCTCCTAGAGCAAGACAAACTGACCATCAGAATCAAAGAGATTCCAGAGTCACTACAGTGTATTGGTTACAGTGACCAGTTTTCAGTCTAAACTACCAGACATATAAACAAAAGACTAAAAAGTTTTCATTCAAAACTTCCAAACATACTAATACTCTCAAAATTAAAAGTGAATATAAACTGATTCAAGTAGTCCCAGATGTTGGAGTTGGCAACCAAAGATTGTGAATAAATATATTCAAAGAATTAAGAAAAATGTGCCCAAAGAATTAAGGAAAACATGATAATGGTGAGTGAAGAGATATGAAATCCCAACAGAGAAATAAAAGCATGGAAATTCTAGAGCTGAAATAATTGAAATGAAAAATATTTAAATGTATTCAACAACAGATTTAAACAAAAGCAAAAAAATGAATTTCAAGATAAACCAAGAAGAAATCAATCCAAATAATCAAGGATTAAAAACACTGAAAAAAATAGCACAGACCTGTTTAAGATTATTTACTGCTCAACGCATGGGAAGTCTCAATGCCAGAAGGAATAAAAAGAAAAAGTGGCAGAAAAAAATACCTGAAGAAATGACCAAAAACTTTTAAGATTGGTAAAAAAACATTAACTTAGATATCCATAAGCTCAAAAATTCCAACTAGAATAAGCTCAAAGAATCTAGATTAAGGTGCATGGCAGTCAGACTAGTGAAAACAAAGAGAAAAATCTTTAAAATAACAAGAGGAGAAAAGTACTATATTAAACATCTGATTCATCATCATTAATAGAAATCAACAGACATTGGGATAATAATTCAGAGTACTAAAAACAAATCAAGAATTTTGTATTTAGGGGCTGGGGATTTAGTTTAGCAGTATAAGCACCTGCCTTGCAAGCGCGCAGTCGTGAGTTCAATCCCCAGTACCAAAAAAAAAAAAAGAATTTTGTATTTAGCAAAACTGTCTTTTTAAAATGAAGGTCAGTAAACACTTTAAGATCAATCAAGTGTAGTTTCTCCCCAACAGATCTAGACTGTACAGTGGACTGGAAGTCCTGTAACAATGGTGGTGAACCTATGGCACAAGTGCCACAGCCAGCTGTTACCATTGAAAGCTCTAAAAGGTCCGCCATCACTGTCCTATAAGTTAGTAAGAAATGATACCAGGTGGCAACTCATATGTGTGTGTATGAACTTCAAATGGTGAGTACGTGAATATTAATTGTACATATTGGTGCGGAAAGAAGTTATCACCAACAGACCTGTACTATAAGAGATGCAAACTAGAATCCTTCAGAAGGAAGTGATGCAGTACAGAAACATAGATCATAGATAAATCTTGTGCTAAATTTTGACCCCTCCAAGATGTTTCATGTCTGAACACCTAGGAACTGCAACTGAATGAGTGCTCCTGAGATGTGAAAATTACCTCAGTTATCCAGTTAGGAATAGTAAGTACAGGGTCCTTATAAGAGGAGACAATAGAGTCAGAGATGAAGATGATATGACTATGAAAGCAGAATGTGGAAAAGGCAAGGAAACAGATTTCCCTGGAACCTGCAGAATAACTGGAGCCCTGCCAACATCTTGATTTTGGACTTCTTCCTTGCAGAATTGACAGAGAATAAATATATTTTGCTTTAAGTTGGGAACTTTGTGGTGATTTGTCACAGTAGCAATAGGAAAATAATACAAGACAAAATGTCACTAATAGAAATCAGGAAATGGTAGACTGCATACCATAATAAAATAAAACCATGCTATATACTACCTTCAAGAAATGTGCTTAAAATAAAGAAATGAATAGGTTAAAAGTTAACAAATGGAAAAAGAACACAGGTTGCTACTGCTAGTCAATAGAGAGCTGGACTGGCTATAATACTATGAGATAAAGTACATGTGGGTCCAAAGAACATTATCCAGGTTAAGAACAATCATTTTACAAAGAACAAGGGTCTGTTTTCAACAAGAATGTTGCAACCCTAAACACTCATGCACCAGATAACACAGTTTTTAAATCAAGCAAAAGCTGATAGATTTGTAAAGGAAAAATACACAAACTCATCATACAGTCAGAAAGTTTAACATCCCTCTCAGGAATATGCAGAATAAAATTTAACAAGAAGTTTAACAGGTTTGTAGAGAACTTGAATGGTACTGTCAACAAATACGAATTCATTGATATTTATAGAACACAACACTTAAGAACGTACTTTAGGCATTCTTTGCAAGTATAAAAAGACTATTTACAAAGACCACATCTGGGTGTAAAACAAGTCTCAATACCTTTTAAATGAGTCACATCATACAAACTATATCCTGTATTTATGATGGAATTAAAGTAGAAATAACGAAAATATATGTGGAAATTCTCCTAAATGTTTTAGAGACTTTAATGACGCAGCATTACTGAAAGAAACTAAATAAATGAGATGTATCATGGTCATGGGCTAAAATAGTGAACTTTATTAGGTTGTCAGCTTTCCACAAATTGATCTACAGATTCAATTCAGTTGCAGTGAATAATTCAAGCCAGAGTAAAACTTGAAAAGCTAATTCTCCAACTCATATACAAAGTGCAAAGGATTTGCAATAGCCAAATCAACTTTGAAAGATACAAACAAGCTTGTATGGCTAACATTATCTGATATGAAAACTTACTATACAGCTTCAGTAGTCAAGATGTTGGTGCTTCTGGAGTCAGGATAAACAAATGAAAGCTCAGAAAAAATGTGCATACAGACAACATATTTTTGAGAAAGATATAAAAGCAATTCAGTGGAAAAACAAGCCTTTTCAACAAGTAGTACTTAAACAATTGGGTATTTTCATGTTAAAAAAAGAAAAAGATCTGTGCTCCACATCATGTATAATACTTAACTCACTATGAATCATAGAACTATAAAGCTAAAAATATAAAAGTTCTAGAAGAAAACCATTGTGACCTTGTGGTAGGTAAAGATTTCTTGGACCTGATATCATAAGCGTGATCTCTGAGAGATCACGCTGATAGGCAAGTGATCATTAAATATAAACTTGGTCTTTCATAAACACTATTCGGAATAAAGAACAATAG
The DNA here is from genome assembly GCA_004027295.1 of Dolichotis patagonum. Taxonomy (NCBI): domain Eukaryota; kingdom Metazoa; phylum Chordata; class Mammalia; order Rodentia; family Caviidae; genus Dolichotis; species Dolichotis patagonum. The sequence continues at coordinate 3,415 of PVJX010020827.1, forward strand.
TTGGGAGAAGATATTTTCAAAACCTACATCTGATAAAGAACTTTAGATACATAAAGAACTCTCAAAACTCAGAAACAACTCAATTAAATTAAAATGAGAATTAAATACCCTTAAATACCCAATACACTGACTAAAGAAAAATACCCCGTAAGTGTTGCAGACACTGTGGAGACCTACAACTCTCTCACACGCTTGTGTGAATGTAACAGTGCAACCACTTTGTAAGACAGTTTAGCGGCTTCCTTAAGGAATCAAACATATACCTACTATGTGAATTTACACAAGGTCAAAAGGAAGCACACATCCATACCAACAACTGTACACAAATGTTCACAACAGCTCATTTCTGCAATAGAAAAAAAGTTGGAAGCAGCCCAAATATGTAAATGTTGAACCTATATTTTTTGAGATGACACTTTAAAATCTTCAGTTTGTTGAATAAGTTGGTCTGAAAATCTCAGAGATACTTTCTGATTTATGCAGTTCTAAATATGAGTGCATTTTTCTTTTTTTACTTTATGGAAAAACAAAATTTCAAAACAGAATAATAGAAAAATAGCAATAATTAATACATCACATATTGTTATCTTCAAAGCACTTACTTAGAGTATGAGATATGGCCATTAAAAATTCCCCAAATGATATTAGCACAAACCTTTCTTTTCAATGACTTATAAGAAACTAGTAGTATAACTAACTTGTATTTTTTCCTTTTTCCCTTCCTTCTTTTCCCCATTTCCTCACTCTAGTTCCTTTTTCTTTTGAACAATTTCTTCCCATTTCACAATATCTATTGTACATTTTGGAACTTATTTACTCTTTCAGTTTCTCAGACCAGGGAGACAATATGATGTTTACAAATGTGAGTCTGATTTCTTTCACTTATGAGTATGGTCTCAAATTGTATCCATTTACCTGAAGAAGTCTCAAGTTTATCCTTCTTTATGGCTGAGCAGCACTCCATTATATAAAAACTTTCTTTTTTTTTTGGTGCCGGGGACCCAACTCACGACCTCACATTTGCCAAGCAGGCATTTATGCCACTGAGCTAAACCCCCAGCATATAAAAACATTTTTTAATCTATCCTCAGTTGATGAGCATTTGGGTTGTTTCCAAGATTTAGCTATTACAAATTGGGCTGCTGTAAACATGGGTGCACATGTATCACTTGAAAGAATGTTTTTAATTCTTCCAGGAATATACCTGGAAGGGAAATAGCTCGGTTAAATGGGACTTCTAATCCTAGTTTGTTTGTTTTTTAATCCTAGTTTTTTGAAGAATCTTCATACTGATTTCCACAGTGGTTATACCAGTCTACACTGCCATCAACACTGGAGAAGGGTTCCTTTTTCCCCATACCCCCTCCAGCATTTGTTATTGGTTGATTTCTTGATGATAGCTATTCTGTCTGGAGTGAGCTAGAATCTCAGTGTTGTTTTAATTTGCACCTCTCAAATGACCACTTTTTCATATATTTATTTGCCATTTGTATTTCTTCATCTGAGAAGTATATATTCATCTCAGATGCCCATTTTTGAATTGAGTCTTTGAGTTGAGAAAGTGTGATTTTTTTTCTGTTCTTTGTATGTTCTAAATATTAGTTCTTTGTCTGATGGACAACTGGCTAAAATTTTTTGCCACTCTGTGCGTTGTCTTTTCACTTTTTTACTGATTTCTTTTGTTGTGAAAAAGCTTTTTAATAAAATGAGATCCCAGTTGTTGATTCTTTGTAGTATTTCCTGTGCAATGTGGGTTTTGACCCAAAGTCTCTACCTCCACGTATGTTGTCAAGATTCCCACCTATCTTCTTTTCCAATAGATTTAGTGTTTCTGTTTTAATATTTGAATCTTTGATCCATTTTGATTTTAGTACATGGTGGTAGACATGGCTCTAGTTTTAGTCTTGGGCATGCAGAAAGCCAGTTCTTCCAAGACCATTTGTTAAAGAGGCTATCTTTATTCCAGTGAAGATATTTGGCCCCATTGTCAAAGATAAAGTGGCTGAGTGTGTTTACAGTTGTTTCTAAGTCTTAATCTGTTTCACTGATCCTCATGTCTGTTTTTTTTTTCTAGTATCATATTGATTGTATCACAGTAGCTTTGTAGTATAATTTCAAATTGGGGATCGTGATGCCCCCTTCCTTGTCTTTGTTTCCCAGAATTCTTTTGCTATTCTAGGTCTCTTCTATTTCCAAATGAAGTTTTAGGAATGTTTTCTGTGGTTCTGTTAGGTATACTAATAGTATTTTAATTGGATTGCATTAAATCTGTATAACAATTTTGGGAATATGGCCACTACGTTGGTTCTTCCTATCCATTAGCAAGGGTTATCTTCCATTTTCTGATATCCTCTTCAATCTCCTTTTAATACAGTAGTGTAATTTTCAGTGTATACATCTTTTACTTCCTTTGTTATATTGATTCCTAAGTATTTCATTTTTTGGATGCTGTTGTGAAGGGTGTAGTTTCCCTAATTTATCTCTCAATGAGTTTGTTTTTTATGTACAGAAATGCTATTGGTTTTTGAGTGTATCGCTACACTACTGAATTTGGTTATAAAATCTGCAAGTTTTTTGGTGGAGTGTTTGAAGTTTTCTACATAGAGTATCATGTCATCCACAAATAACAATAATTTACCTCCTTCCTTTTCTATCCTTATTTCTTTTATTTCTTTCTGTTGTCTAACTACTGTGTCTAATGTTTCCAGAACTATATGAAATAAGATTGGTGATAGTGGACAGCCTTGTCGTATTCCTTAGAGTAAAAGCTTTTAGTCTTTCTCCATTTAGTGTGATGGTTTGTTTGTCATATATGACTTTTATGAGTTTGGGATAAAGATCATCTATTCAGTTTTCTTTAGGGTTTTTATGAATGGGTGTTGGACTTTGTCAAATGCTTTTTCTGTGTCTGTTGAGATGATACCGTGATTTTTGTCTTTGGCTCTGTTAATATAGTGTATTATATTTCTTGATTTACGTATGTTGAACCATCCCTGCATCCCTAGGATAAACCTTACTTGATCATGGTATATAATCTTGATGATTTGCTGCATTCTGTTTGCTCAATGCATTTTTCATATGGATATTTTTACATCATTTCTTCTCAGGCCAGGTTGCAGTATGCTGGAAATCTGGGACTTGGAAGATCCTTCTAATGCAGCCAGCCCCTCCCTCTGCAGCAGCCTGCTCCAGGACGAAAGGCCGTACTTCACCACCGTGTTTCACAATGCCATGTACAGAGTATTGAAGGTTAACCAGGAAGTACACTAGATCAGATTCTTCTGAGTCAAAGGAGGTGGTGCAAGGAAAGCATCAAGGATACACACAACATTCATTATAATCACAAGCTTTAATAGGAGATGCCTAAAATAATGAAACACTAAGTATGCTTAGTTTTTCTGATCGCAACCGACAAATTAATTGTTCTCCATTAAATGTCAGCTTTGTTAAGCTAGTCACATGGATTATTTTACTAGTGCTCAGGAAAGATCTTTTATAATTTCTAGTAAGTTCTTGAAAATCACTTTGAGTTAAGGTATTTTTTAAAACAGCTTGTTTTATAATGTTTTGAGTCTCTAGAAATTTACTTACCCAACCAGTTAAATATTTTGTCCTAATTAGTTCTCAGCCTAAGTTCAACAGATACTAACCTCTAGAATCCAGTGGTTTTTCTCTTAATATGCAGGTACAATGAAAATTGTTACAACATACAACCAAATCTGGTGCTTAAACATAATAAAAAAGGAAATTCACTTAGATTTTTCAAATGAGATTACCAGATGCTAAATTTTGAATGAAGCAATTGTATTTCCCTCTTAATGGCCAGTTGGTCTTAATGACCTTTTGGCCACAGCCTTTGTTTCCAGCCACTATCTTTTGTAATACACATCTATAAGTCTTTATGTTTCATTTTAGATGAGGTCATGATGTATAAACACTTTCGCCTAATAAAACCTACCCAACAATAATTCTTTAAAAAATGGTGAGTAGTTGTCATAAAGATGTAGTAGCCAAATACAAAGAGTAGCACTTACTCTTTCACTCTGCTTAATAAATACTAAATCGTTGAATCAGTAATATTTAATGTGCATCTAATCTGAATTAATCATCTTCAAGTTTTATACTTCCCTTATATTCTTGACTCTATACTGAGGATAAAAAATGCTTTAATTCCATAAATTAGTCCACTTATAGTAGACAGGCAATCATATACCAAAAAAACCAGTAAAATTATTTTTCAACCTTTATAGTTGTGAAATATTTTAATATAGAATGAAAAAGAGCTATGAAATACATTTTATTTTAGCATTTTCAAATACTTTGTTTTGCTGTAAGTATGAAACAAAGCAAAAAAACATAACATCTAACATTCATAAAATTAGAGAAACATTCTTTGGGTGATGCTCTCATAGAGAATATTTTAAGAAGTTGGCAGAATTCAACAACAGCAAAAAAGGAATAAGCTGTATATCTACTAAACTATACCATACATATAATGGTGTCATAAGGATATTTATTATTTTTCTGTACTATGTAGTTGCTCTTAAAGATCCTTTAAGTTTTCTTTTTTCAACTTTCACAAGCATACATTTTGAAATCAACCTCTGATACAAACGTGAAAATCATAGGTTGCTGGACTTGTTACCCAACTTAACATTGACAGTGATCTCTTTTACCAGTTTAAGACAATTCTGCATAGTCTGTCCTGGAAGGCAGTGACTGTGATGGAAGTAGTTTGAGTGTAACAAGATAGAGCAGGTCTGAATCATGGCTCTTCATATTAGTTGCATCTCCTGCCATCTGTTCACGTGGTATTTATTCACTGTTTACTTTATGCCATGTGCTATGCTAAGCTTTTAGTCATGGTCATGGTACTTACCTCCATGAGTTGCAGTTTCCTATCCTGTAAGTCAGAACTCATACTATGAACCTGTCAAAGTCATTATACAGATCAGCGAAATATGTCAAAGTGCTTGGCATGTATAGACACAGCAAATGTTAGTTCCTTCTACTCCTCCCCTGACCCACTAAGTAATCATTGTAGTAATACCACATTACAGTCAGATCATCTCAGGATTCTAAGTAGATCTAGCAGATCATGCACCATGAACATTCACTGATAAAAACCTCTGGGTGTTGGAGTCCATGTTTTCATGCTTTTAAAGTACCTTGTTGAGATCTGCAATAGCTTCTGCTAAACCCTTCACTGTGAATTTTCTTAGGGGTTCTTTGTCTTCTTCAGTTTGCTTTTCTCATTCCTCTTCTTCAGCCATGCATTCCTGGTCCAGTCCAACAACTCATTAGCTCTTAAGGACTCACTCCAGGAGCTCCTCTGTGGTGGCCTCATCCCCAGCCAGGTTAAGATGTGTTTATCACAGCCACAACCTTGTTGATTTCTGCAGCTTCCTCCTCCTTGGCAAATCCCTTGAAGTTATGTGTGAACCTCTGGAGTGTGTTCTTCCAGATGCCATTTGTATACTCCTAAGTGACATCACTCCAGACCCAAGCAAAATCTTGGGTGCAGTCATATACACTGTCATCCTTCCAGGCTGCATTTGTATCTTCTTACTGTCCTCGCTGTTTGCAGCACTGGCTTGGGCAGGGATCCTCCTGAGATGGTAGACCGGAGAAGCTTCTATAGTACTGTAATCCCATCAGCTGGGTCAAAAAGACACAGTTTTAATATTGGGTTGAACATCTCCAATTAAAGGAGGATGTGCCAGATCATTGTCAACAAGAAGATCTGGAAAAGTATTTTATTCTCCCTGCAGCAGTTCTCTGTTTTGCTGGCTAAGAAGTTCAGTAGGGCATCTTGGAGCAAAGTATGGTGGCCCTTGACTCCTTGCTGCTCCTATAGGACCCTAGCTTATTGACAGACATGATAGCCCTGGGGTCCTCACAATGCTGGATTACAAAAGGCTTCAAAGCACAGCCTGCAACATTGCTCCAGCAAGGCCATCACCCTGTCACTAAAAGTCCTGAAACCTGTATCTGACCCGGCCTCCCGGTAGATGAAAGCCCTTTCAAGGATCCCTTTCTTGAACAGAAGCATTCATCCACATGAAAGCTCAGCTCTGGCAAGCAAGTTTCCTCCACAATCTACCTATCTAGACTTCCTGAAAATTTTTCAGCTGTCTTCACATCAGCCCTCAGTGAGTCACCACCCACTTTCATGTAATGAAAAATGACGGAGGAGGATGATGCTGGTGAAAGGGCATTCGTTTTACAGGAAATACTTTTTTATATAAGTAAAAGGAGTACATCCAACGTTAAAAAGTAAAGTACAGTAAATAAACAGTACTAGCCATTCATTGTTGTTATCATGCATCATCTACTATACCTAATTATATGTGATCTTTTAAGTGGATGGCAATGTAGATTTGTTGACACTGAAGCACCCCATGAACATGTATGCTACAGTATCACAGTTCCAGTGTCAGCAGGTGGTAGGCATTTTTTGGCTCTATTAGAGGCCCCTGGGGCCACCACGGAGTATGCAGTTCACTGCTGACTGACACGCTATCTAAAACTAATGCATATGGTAAAGAATTTTTAACTTTGAAGTTATTTCCATATGATATTTTCTACAGTTAAATTTCAGTGAAAGGTTGTGGACAACCTAAAAACCTTCAGAGCAGTCAACCTTAAATTACCTTTGCAGAAAGATTTTCATCACCAAAAGCTAGCTGTGTGTGTGTGTGTGTGTGTGTGTGTGTGTGTGTGTGTGTGACTGCTCATTTCACAGGACTCTTGTTGGCTAACCTTAGTAAAATATTCTTTGCCAATTTGTGAGGCCCAGTATGATACCCATTATTTTAATTTATGTCCAGTGAAAACTCACCATTTTCTTATTCTTTAGAAAGGTAGAGTCTTCGTCACTTTCTTCATTGCTAGAACAAAATACCCAAGAGCCACAGCATAAAGGAGGAGAGGTTTATTTTGGCTGCTGTTGAGAAGTTTTAGGCTGTGTTCAGCAGGCTCAGACACAGAAGCAGCGTGCAGAAAGTCCAGAGAGCTTCTTAGGACACGGAGATCTGAGATTAGGAGGCAGAGAGAGGAGCTGCACCCTCCCAGGCCGCTTCGCCAGGGCACAGCTCTTCCAGCCAGGGCCCTCCCGACAGCAAGTCAGCTAGGAACTCATCAGTGGGCACTGGCACTGATGACTACACTCATGATCCAGCCGCCTTCCAATTCATGAGGCTCTGGGGAAATATCCAAGATCTAAGCCGCAACAGAAAGGGGGAGCTTCGCTGGAGCTCTGTGTGTGACCATAGTCTTCGGTAAATCCATCGGTTCTCAAAATAGATGGGGGCGCACAGTTAGAAAAAAAATTTTCTCTCTTGGTTAAAATTTTTTAACCATGAGAAATGTGACAAAACATTTTTGGAAAATAAAAACAGGTAGGCATGTCATTTCATATTCAAAACCCAGACTAAGATGGACAGTCAAGAATTTAAATGAGAAAGGAAGAACTTTGAAAGTTTTAGATGAAAATAGGGTGATACAAATTAAAATGACAAGCATTTACAAGCCTGACAATAATAATTGGGGAGAATGGAACAATAAGGATTCTCTTGAAATTACAGTAGAGGTCAGTACACCCATGGTGGAAGATGGCCTGTTACGTAAGACATTATCAAGGCCCACAGCCCTGGAACTTGCAATCCCGCCCCACAGAGATGATTCTTTGTGTCTGTCCCCAACAGTGTTCATGGGTACAGCATTCATACCTGGAAATAAAGCTGAAAACAACCCAAAAGGCTACCCCCAAAATGAATAAAATAAAGTATTTCCATAAAGTGGAACACTGTTCTCCTGAAGCGATCTGCATTCATAAGCACCAACAGGACAACCTCAAATACAGTGTTAAGGGTAAAATTGAAGTCATTGAATGGCACGTATGTGTACATAAATACATACCCATCACATATAGCTAAAAGCAGTCACGACAATATTATTCAGAGCAAAGGCATGAAAGCATAGACACACTTAACAGAACACTTGAACCTGTTTGCTTCCAGGAGGAAAAGCAGGCAGGTAGGCATACTGGGCACCTTAACTAGGTGCGAAGTACCTAAGTATTCATTTTATATTTCCCCAAGACATGCAGAATATACTCTCTAAACAATGTGAGATTTAAACATTTATAAAATGCATCATTCTTTCCCCTATGCCAGTTGTTCTGTCCTTTTGAGCACTTTCTTTCCCTTTCATTATTACAATATCTATTGTATATTTTGATCTTATTACTCTCAAATTTTTTTAATACTAGGGAGACCATAAAATATTTATAAATGAGAGTTTGATTAAAGGAAAAGATTATCTGTATGTTGGTAAACATATAAATGTATGTATGTATGTATGTATGTATATGTATGCTAGATAGATAACTATATTGCTAATCTCTGTTCATAAAAAAAGTTTGTGCTGTCATTGTTTGATCACTTTTGTGCCTAGATTTTATAACCTGAACAACTACTTCTAAGATAACAATATGCAATATGTTAACTAGTGTTAATTCCCTACTTTTAAAAAAATTCTGTATCATTTCTATCCTTTTTTTTCTGTTTTGCTTTTAAAAAAAAAGCAAAAGGAAAAATTGCATCATTCTTTATAATGCTTAATAAGGCAGGGCTTTGATGCACACTGGTGGTTCTTGATTCTCCTCAGTGGCTGTGCTCTGCGTGCTCAGATAAGCACCAACAGGGGTTGGTGGCCGGTGACTGAGGTCCAGACAAACTCGCAGGTTGCAGATGCCTTTCATTTCCAGTTGCACAGTGCGTCACTCTCCTTCACATGGCAGACTGTGTGACTGAGCCGATACCAAATGGCACAAATCGAGTACTGAGAATGATTATTTGGTACTTTGCTTCCTTATTTCACTTCATATTCATTAAGGGAAAGCTGGAAAGTTCAAGGTTGTAGATGAGGAAGATATATGATCTTTCAGTAAATACTACAGCTTCTTAAAAACCACTAGAGTATGGTTCACAGGACATTGAAGAAATACATCATTCACAGAAATTACAATTCACACAAGAGAATTATTAGATTTTCATTAGCCAAACTATGCTATAAAACAGCCTCTATATGATGAGAATTGTGTTTTTGCAATCTAGACATCAGTGTACCTGAAGGCCTTTGTGTATCAAACACCCATGTTCTATGAGAAATGGGAAAAGCCTCATTTAATGTGTTTGAATTTGTTAAGAGATCTTGTGAGATTTTTATTACCCAGGTTTCAGCAGTACATTGATTAGAACTTCAAATCAGTCATCCTGTTTCTCTTATTATGTTTAACTATTTTTCATTTCTTCCTATATTTAATCTACAAAACTTAAAAATACAAGATATACCTTTGCACATGATCCAAAAAAAATTTTTATTTCTCAAAAAAAATAAACTCTAGCCTGATGCAGGATTATGCAGTAGGAAGCACTGCTTTCTTTGAAATGGAGTGAAACCAAGTATTAATATTTGATATATATAGCCTGCAACACTTAGCATGCTTTTTTATTCCACGAACTTTCACTCTCCTCAGGCATGATATGCAAGTGTCTGTTCATATTCTCTTTAGAGATGCCTTCATGTCCTTTTTCTGTCTTAGAAGCTGGTGAGTGACACTGTGCTCCATGCTGGGGCACAGAAGGACAGTTGAACATTTCAGCTGCTGATCTGCACCCTCAGGGGAAGTAGGAAGTGATGAAGGACATGGTAGGGCTCATCCCCAGGGACAGGGGAGCAGCAGGTGCAGCAGCACAGGACCACTGAGGCACACAGAACCGTCAAGGTGCTGCAGCTGGCTCAGCAAAGCAGACACGTGTTAGGGTTCTTACTCCAAGCCAGAGAGCAAAGAGGGAAGTGAGACATGCGGGAAGCAGACTGGGACAGCAGTCTGCACACCTCCTCTCCATGTAACTCTAGAATGTTCCTTCATCTATAAATTGGCTGATACCTGCCTCACATAATTATGAGGCTCAAACAAGGTACTCTGTGTGGTGCAGTATGAAGTATCACTCGTGTGGTCTGTTTTAATACCACCTACAACCATTGTTGACTTTGAATTGGATGTTATATTAGGGAGTGGTAAGATTTTTTGAAATGCAAAAGGGCCAGTAAGATCACTTATGGCAATGTGTCTTTTACTAAAATTCATTTTTAAAAATTTATATATTCGAAATATTTTTAAATAACAAATGCTCACAAAGCTACCAAGAAAAGCGAGCTCTTCTATATTTTTGGTAGAAATTAAAGCCAGTGCAACTACCATAAAACCAGTATGGAGATTCCTCAAAAAACTCAAAGTAGAAATTCTATTCCACCCTGTTATATTCTGTCAGAAGATCTTCCAAAAAGAGTTGAAAACACCACATTACAGTGATCCATGCATACGCAAGTTATAGAAGCACAATTCGTAATAGCTAAATTTTGGAAGTGGCCTATATGCACAATGGGCTTCTACTGAACTACAAAGAAGAATAAATTTTAAGTCATTTGTAGGAAAAATGGGTGCACCTTACAACTATGCTATCAAGTGAAATAAATTAGATGCATAAGTTTAAATATAGCAATCTCTCTTACATAGTAATCCAAAGCATAAACAAAGAGTAAAATAAAAGACTGACAATAGCAAACAAGGAAATAGATCTTGTGCAAACGGAAAAGGGACCAAGAGGTGGAGGTAGAGAAGGGATGCAGTTGAGAGGAATGGGATATAGAAAGACTTAAAATGTGTTATGTACATGTACTAACTCCTCAAGATGAATTTAGTCATTTATGTACTGCAAACACGTACTAATTTTAATTTTAAAATACACATTCATCATATATTTTGAGCATGCTGGTACAAATATACATTTTATGTACATGTAGTGCCACCTGCTGGCAATAAAGTACTGTACTAGCTCTGAAATTACAGTCAGGGTGCCGATTTGCTTGTTTTAATGGAAAAATGCAGACAGCAAAGAGCACTCAAGAATATGAGTCACACTGTATTGACTTACTTCTCCGGTTGTGATTACTGCAGTGGACAGCACCCATGACTTTCACCCTCACGCACCACCTCTCCTGTCTCTCCCTCCTCCAGCCCCTGTCCTGCCTCCTCCCCAACTTCCTTTCCCCTCTACAAAAGTGAACTGCCGACTCAGGACTCAGTCTCCGCTTCCCCATTCGCCACCCCATTCTCTTCTGCTCACAGTTGCCTCCTCCTGGAAGCCAGTCTTGACTGTGCCCTTGGTCACTCACTGACACCACCACACACAGCACACTGCCTGATCCTTATCGAATTCCTGTTTACCTTTAGCAGTCTCTTACAGAGCTGTTGAAGTCCTTAAACAGAGGCTATGTGCCTTGTGCATTTCTGCTTTCCACCCAGCTTGATAACGTAGCACATAGTAGGTAGGTGCTCAGTAAATATCTCATGAAGGAACAAACTGGAAAATTACTCAATAAAATACAGGAAAACTTTAAAGACAGGGTGGCTGGTAAGCTTTTGGTATATTTTTACTTTGTGTTGTCCCTACTGCATGGCTGACTCCATCCTCAAAGTGAATCAATATTTGCTTAATTCCTCTGTAAGTATCCAACTCTCTGTTGGGTGTTCTGGGGATCAAGTTCAAATCTTAGTATGTGCATCATGCCCGGATTTGAATCCCTGGTCTACCACTTAAGATTTTCAAATTTCTTCATCTGCAAAATGGAACTATCGAAGGTGTATCTCTCTTGAAATGATCTTTTGAAGAACGAAACAGTACCACGCATAAGGCAGAGAAGATAGGCTTGGTTGGCGTTTTTGCTGTTATCATTAGCGCCCAGGATCTGACTGTTTGGAGCCCCCCATCAAGCTGTACTAGCTGTGATTCTATCCTCACACCAGTTTTCTGTCCCCTCCACAGTTTATCCTCAATATTTTGCTATACCCACAAGAGAGACTTTCCTACTGTGCTGTTTCTGCAGTACGGGCTAATTTATATCTTTCATTTTAAAATTCCATTATGCTAGGATAAGAAAATGCACATAGCTAAACTATAAAATCTAAGCAGATACTGCAAAATGGTGGGTTGCTCTCTTGCGTGGCATCCTACATTTTTTAAAAATTTTCTTAGCTGATTTCTTATGACAAGTGTTTAAATTATTTAGCTACTTTATTCTAGTTTTTTAAAAAAATTTGTATTGGTAAGTTTTAGATACACATAATGATACATAATGATAACATTCATCATAGGGAATTTGTGCTTGTACATGATATATCTTGCTTCTTTTATTTCCATTCTCCTCCTCTCCCTTCAACCCCTCTTCCCCTCCTTATTTACAAAAACTTTGCCTCCATTTAATCTTCTGTTCTTTTACTTTGGCCCTTCTTTCATTTCCTTTCTCTCCTCCCTGTTCCCCTTCTTGTTTGAACATTTTCTTCCCATTTACCAATATCTAGCATACCACACCAGAGAATCCATGTCATATCTGAACATGTCTGTCTTATTTCACTTAACAGTATGATCTCAAGGTGCATCCATTTACCTAGAAATGTCTCAAATATATCTTTCTTTATAGCAGAGTAGTACTCCACTGTATTAAAAACATCTTTATCCATTCATCAGTTGATGGGCATTTGAGCTGTTTCCAAGATTTAGCTATTGCAAACCATGTCTCTATAAACAGGAGTGTGCATACATCACTGTTGTATGATGCTTTTAATTCTTTTGGGAATATACTAAAAGGGAATAAGTGGATCAAACAGAACCTCTAGTTTTCATTTATTTGAGGAACCTCCACACTAATGCCCTGCCAGCATTTGGTTTTGGTTGATTTCTTGATAATAGCCATTCTTTCTGGAGTGACATGGAATCTCAGTGTTGTTTTAATTTGCATATCTTGTCTGACCAGTAATGTTGTAAATTTTTTCATATACTTGCCATTTCTGCTCCTTAATTTGAAAAGTGTCTGTTCATTTCAGATGCCCACTTTTGGATTGGGTCTTTAAATTTGGGGGATCTGATTTTTTTTTAGTTCTTTAGATATTAGTCCTTTATCTGAGGAACAGCTGGCAAAAATTTTCCCCACACTGTAGGTTGTCTCTTCATTTTATTGGTGGTTTCTTTTCCATGAAAAAGCTTTTTCATAAGATACCAGCTGTTGATTCTTTGTAATATTTCCTGTGTGACTGAGGTTTTGTTCATAAAGTCTTTCCCTACACCAGTGTCTTGAAGAGTTCAACCTATTTTCTCTTCCAGAAGATTTAGTCTTTTTATTTTAATATTCAGATCTTTGATCCATATCTATTTTAGTTTAATGCATGATGAAAGATATGAGTCTAGTTTTAATCTTTGGCATTTAAAGAGCTAGTTTTGCCAGCACCAATTACTGGAGAGCCTTCCTTTCTTTCAGTGAAGATGTTTGGCCCCTTTGTCAAAGAAAAGGTAACTGAGTGTGTTTGGAGTTGCTTCTGCATTTTCTAATCTGTTTCACTGATCCTCAGACTTTTTTGCAAGTACCATCCTGTTTTTATCACAGTAGCTTTGTGGTATAATTTCAAGCTAGGGATTGTGAGGTCCCCTGCTTTGCCTTTGTTGCCAAGGATTGCTTTTGCTATTGCAAGTCTCTTCTGTTTCCAAATAAATTTTAGGATTGTTTTCTCTAATTCTGTGAGATATGCTATTGATATCTTGATCAGGATTGCATTAAATATATATAACAATTTTGGAAATGCAGCCAATTTCACTATATTGTTTCTTCCGACCCAAGAATAAAGGATCTCTTTCCATTTTCTGAGATCCTCTTCAATCTCCCTTTTTAGAGTGCTGTAGTTTTCAATGTAAACTTCTTTTACTTTCTTCCTTAGATTGATTACTAGGTATTTTGTTTTTTGGATGCCATTATTAAAAGATGTTTTCCTTGATTTTTCTATCAGTGAGTTTGTTATTTGTGTACAGGAATGCTATTGAATTCTGAGTGTTACTTTGTATCCAATTATGCTATAGAATTTGGTTATTAAATCTAGAAGTCTTTTGGTGGAGATTTTGGGCTCTTCTATGTAGAGTATCTTGTCATCCACCAATAGGATAATTTTAACTTCTACTTTTCCTATTCTTATTCCTTTTTATTTCTTTCTCTTCTCTAATTGCTCAGACTAATGTTTCCAGAACTATACTGAATAAGAGTGATGACAGTGGACATCCTTGTCTTGTTCTTGACTTTAGAGTGAAAGCTTTTGTTTCTTTGTCCATTTAATATGATGTTGGCTGTTGGTTTGTCATAGATGGCTTTTATCAGATTGAGATAAAGACCTTCTATTCCAATTTTCTATAGGGTTTTTATCATGAATGGATGTTGGACTTTGTCAAGCACCTTTTCTGTATCTATTGAGATGATCATATGGTTTCTGTCCTTGGCTCCATTAATATGGTGTATTACGTTTATTTATTTGCATATGTAGAGTCATGCCTAGATCTCTGGGATGAATCCTAGTTGATCATGGTGTATACTCTTGATGATTTGCTACATTCTGTTTGCCAGTATCTTATTGGGAATTTTTTCATCTATGTTCATTATGGAGATTGGCCTGTAGTCTTCTTTTTTGGTTGGACCCTTCTCTGGTTTTGGTATCAAGATAATGCTTACTTCCAGGAATGAATGTGGGAGTGTTGTTTGAACTCAACTCCTTGACCTTCTTCTGATGTGAACTCAGCAGCCTCACCCTGACACTGGGAGCTGCTAGATGGAGCCAGGCTGCAGCTGTTCTGAGTTCCTAGCTCAGCTGGCCCCTCTTCAAGATGGTTACCAGCCAATTGCCCTCTCCTGGGGAGCATCTGAACCTGAATAACTCACCAGCCACTGCAGTCCTCTGTGTCCACTGCTCCATTTCACTGGTGCAGTTTCTCCGTGGAGGCCTCTACTGAGCCACCATGTGTCTGCAGGTTCAAACTGCCCCTCCCCACACAGTGAGTCAGGGCTCAAGGAGAAAGTGCCACCTGTTTCCTCCTTTTATGTTGAGGTCTCTCTCTTGCCCCTCCCCACACAGTGAGTCAGGGCTCAAGGAGAAAGTGCCACCTGTTTCCTCCTTTTATGTTGAGGTCTCTCTCTTTGCTCTCCCTGTGGGCTTCAATTGTTGATTCAGATCCTTCCTTGTTCCTGATCCTTCCCATTTCCCTCCGTTCCTCTTCCTTGTCGTGCTATATTCCAGCATCTGGACACCAAATCTTAGAGAGGCTCTTTCATTGCTGCTCACCATTTCACCATCTTCCCAGAAGTCTGTTTAGGTATTTTTTTTTTTATTCCCCTCCTCTTGAAAGGAAGGTGGTGGTGGAGAAGGAGACACTGGTGTGTAAACACCTTGTCTTTCATCTTCCCTTCCAGAAACAAGGACTCAGCCAGGCCCACCAGTCTCTTTCTGTGAGCCAGTCGGTAGCTTCTCTACCCCAACTATTGATTCCCCTCATCCCTGCTCAGTTATCCTGTGGTTTTACAATAACTTTATATTTCCCAGAATAGTAAATACCATGCAGAATGGTAAATACCATCCTAGTAAATATAAAGGGTATTTTATAACCTCCAGGTATAAAATAGAGAACCAATAAGTCCAGGGCCCTGGAGTCTTTGCTTCTAACTAACTTCTCACCAGAGAAGGCAAAGCAGACTAAATATAAAAATAACTGCTTCTCGACTAGCAATGAATCCAAACACCATCAAGGGAACTGATACTGTGTGCACATGTTTTATCTACAGGTCTGGCCTAGTTTCATAGGAGATAAAAAAAAATTATTCTATCTACTTTCAAGTATTTTCCAATCTCCTGCTTTTTTTTTTTTTAATCTTTTTTTGAGGCAGGGTTTCACTATGTTTTCAGGCTGGCTTTCAACTCACTTTTTGCCTAGGCTGGCCCTGAACTTGCAGCCATCTTCTTTCCTCAGCCTCCAGAGTGCTAAGTTTACAGGTTTACGCCACCACATCTGGCTTAATCTCCTGCTTTTGTGGCAGATGATTTTACCATGCAAAACAAAAGGGTAAACAGGGTAAACAGGGCCAAGGCCCTGAGTCAGTGGCTCTGTCACTTTCTTCCCATCTCTCAGCCCTGACCCCAAAAGCCAGGTAAGTAGAAGGGCAGGGATGGTGAGAGAAGGGAGATGGAAGTGGTAGGGGGAGGGGACAGACTGTCATCCCGTTGGCCCTGTTTGAACAGCTTGCCCCTCTGTTCCTGTGGCCACTGGGGCCATGACGTGGACCACAGTAACAGAAAAGCTGGATAACAAAATGAGCTCTCAGATCATCCGCTCAGGCTGGGGTCCAGTCCCACCTCATCCAGCTTTTCTGCATTCAGCCTCAGTCTTGACGGGGGCTTTCTTGCACTCAGCATGGGGCCAACTCCGCAGGTATTATTTTCCCATCACCATCCCTCCCAGGGAAAAACAAACCTGAACTTCAATTTCACAACATTTTAGCCAATGCCAGTTTCTCATTTAGATGGCAATTATAGATTCATACTCCTAGGATATAATATTCTCTGTAGAGTATCTTCATACTTTTATATCTACACACACACACACATCTACACTCATCTGTGGAAGCCCTCCTGGGCCATAGCCAGAACATCACACAGTGTCACAGAGAAGTGAGAAGACCCTCAGTGAGGACACTTAAGTATCCCTTCCTGCAGGAAAGCATCATATATACATCTTAAATATGTTACAACACAAGGCAAGAAATCGGGCATTGTAACCATTTCCTTTGCTGCCTGAGACCATGGTGACATCAGACATTAAGAGATAAGCATAGGTGTCTAGCACAAGTATACCAAGAATTTTCCCAGTCAGCCATTTTGATTCCCAGATCAGAAAAATAAGTAAGAATGAAATTTCTGCTTCCTCTTCTCGGTCTCCACCATATCCATGAAGGCTCCCCTTCCAGGATCTATGACATTTTCATTCTTCACAACCTCCTTAGGGATGCAAAACATGCCTTAATTAGGAGGTAATATATCTACATGCATGAGACCTTGCTCAAGACCTAGCTTCTCTTGGGTACTTGGTGAATGCTTTCAGGGTGAATTTATGTATACAAACCAACCCATATACTTGGCTTCACTGGAGAACTAGAACTGGGCAAATAAGAGAGACAACCAGTCTTGAAGCTACAAAAGAACATCTCAACAATATTGCATTGATAATGGATGAACTGAGATCTTCCATAATCAGTATGTCTTTTAGATTTGCACAACTTCCCTCCTGAGTAGCAGGATACTTTCTCTCTCTCTCTCTCTCTCTCTCTCTCTCTCTCTCTCTCTCTCTCTCTCATTCTCTCTCTCCCTCTCCCTCTCCCTCTCCCTCTCCCTCTCTGGACACTGCTCCCTCTGGCCACTCAGTTCACTTTGGATGATGCTGCAGTGACCTCAGCTCCATAAATCCTGTGATCTGTGCATGACTTTTGGATACTGACACTTTTAGTTCAGGAAGAAGTATTTTAAAACAAAAAAATATAGTCAAGCCAACTAAAGCTTTTCTATCTAGTTGGAACATACCTGGCCTGGGCAGTTTTAGAGAAGTCCATCCGCACAGGTAAATTACACGGACTGCAGAACACCATATGTGTCTTTCACAAAACAAGGAAATGTCATTGTGCTTTTTCACACTAGGTCCTCTGAAAGCTTAGGGTGATGGTTTTTTAATAACACACTGAGGCCCCAGTTCCATCCAGCCGAACTCAGGTAAGTACTTTGTGAGCACCTCTTCTGCGGCTGATGACAAAGGAGCAGCGTTAAACCGCAGAAACAAAGAGTGCCCAGACTAAAAGGCCATGAGGCCCTCATGTTGATGGTGGTGTTGCTCTGGGTGGTGGCCTGGGGAGCAACGCAGGTCCTGATCTGGCCCATCTGGTCAGAGCTGTGCTCCTGCCTCTCAGCAGCTATGTGACTTCAGGCAACTGAATTTATAGCAACATCACTTTAATCATCCACACAATGAGGACAACCATGGCCATCCCATACGCCGCTATATGTAAATATCAGAGAGTCTGAGAAGAAAATAAGCAGAAACGGAAGTAGGTGCTTAATAGATAGCCAGCCACGGTGGCACAGGCCTGTAATTCCAGCACTCGGAGGCTGAGGCAGTTGGATTGCAAGTTCCAGCTCAGCCCTGGCAACTTACTGAGACTGCCTCAAAATAAAAAATAAAAAAAGAGCTAGGGACAAAGCTCAAGGTGACAGCCCTGGATTCATTTCTCACACCCAATAAACAAACAAACAGACAAACAAACTTCCTACTTTGAAGTGGCTGACTGAATATATTTCTCCTGAGGGGATTATCAACCCTTCCATATCCATCTATGAAAAATACATGTGATATTTTGAAGGTTAAAAAGCCAAGTAGAATTTACGAGTAAAAGCATATACATAGATTGCAAAATTAAAGAAATGGTGTAGAGTTACCTATCAAGTTATTTAGGCAGAGAAACTTCAATAATAATGATTTTTAGAGGTATCATGGCAGTAGATACAAATGTGGTAAAGGTTGCCTACCAATAAATAGGCACATGTGAAAAGGGACTCTGTTTTCATTAGCTGAGATTTTAATATTTATAAGCAAATCTGCCACAACTCGGGGGTTTCCATCAGTAAGATGGAAATAACCATCACTTCTCTTTCCTTTTACAAGAGGAGAAGTGTCAATGTGCTGCTTTAAAGGAGAAGTGTCTCCCAGGGAGGAAAATGCACCCTACTTTGTGAGGGCGCTGAGCAGACTGTGGGAAGAAGCCAGCTGGGGGGGGGGGCTGTGTCCTGTCCTCTCGGCTCCCTCCTCAGCTCCTTTCGCTGTTCTCGGCTTCCTGGCTGAGGTAAGATGGGCAGCTTTCACAGCTTTCCTCCACCCTGCCCTTTCACCTTATGTTTCTGCTTAGGAGCCAGCTGACCGCAGACTGAATCATGAGCCAAAACAAACATTTCTACCTCTTAAGTTTTGTGTGTAATCAGGTATTTTGTCCCAGTAACAAGACAATGACATCGCAGTGAATCACCTTGATTCCCTCCTGGCAGCTGATGCCTCCTGATGCTTCTAGCTTTGTCTTCTCCTTCACCCCCAGATGCACAAGCTCTGGTCACTTCCCTCACCTGTGCAAGGACAAGGGTGACTTCGTACCTGGGAGCCCTGTCTCTGGACTTCTCTGCACCATTCTTCATCTCACCACAGGCAAGTCTGAAACACGGGCTGTCCTGCATTCTGGCCACTGGCCTCCCCAGAGCTTCCTGTGGCTGCTTGTTCTCTTCAGGTAAGTGTGGTCAGCTGGCACTGACAGCCTTTTACCAGGCTTTCCTATTCCACCTTTCATGTTTGAGAAATGTGTCCACTTGCTCAGACCCAACAAACAGACACAGAGACACAAAGAGCAGCGGAAAGCAAGGCTTTAATTCAGCCCTGCAAGGCTGGGTGTCAATATGCTACCAGGCACACAAAAGGCAGGTACAGCCTGGTTCCTCACTGGCTGAGTGCTATGGGGAGAGCCTTCCCGGATGTTGCCTCAGCTCTATTATCACCTTAGCAGGCAGTTCCCCCTCCCCTCCCAATGTGAGTTTGGATTTGCTCATATACTGTCTGCTCTTTACTGTGACTTTACAAGAAGCCCATGTTCCCGTTTAGAGATTTTAGGCAAGCTTGCAGTTACCATGTTTTCACTTAGCCTTTTCTTATCACAAAAATAGACCATTCTATACCTTTTTTCTCCCAGAAGTGGGGAACACTTATGCCTACATTCCTCAACAGACTTTCTTAGTTTATCTCTCCCTCAAGTTCCCACTTGTTTAGGGACCTTTTATATGTATGCTTGAAAATGGACCATCTTAAGTTTCTATTTCTTACAGGCAAGTGAGGTCAGAATGCCTTTCACCCAGTCTTCTGAGCATGTCCATATCTTTGGCCCATACTATTCCCTCCCCCTCCATTTTCTTCAGTCTACATTTTCCCAAAATCGTACCACCTTCGAAGATCCAACTCTAATCTTCCTACTCTGAAATTTTCTTGACCTCATGGTTAAGAAATAGGTATTGTGGGCTGAATTGTGGGCACCCTTGAACCACCATGAACTTCTTGTCTCACAACATAGGAGGTCCTTTACTGCCCTACTCTGCATTAGGGCAGGGTAATGCCCTACCCTAATGGGTAATGCCCTCAGGGTAATGCCCCCAGGTCATTGTAGGTTGTTAGTACTGGCTCTGCTTTTGTCCACTGGAGACCCACTCTCAGAAGAAGGAAAGAGGACAGCCACAAGGCAGAGCACTGAGATGAGCCACAGGAGCCATCCCTGTGGGACAGCTTTCCTGTTGTTGTCACCTGTCCTATTGTCTGCCATAGTAAAGCACCCCAGACCAGAGCCTCCTGGAGGCTGGGGATACGAGACCAAGGGTCATCAGAAGGGTTAGCTCTTCCTGAGGAACTGGCCGGAGGGGCCACCTTTTCCCTGTGTCTTCCTGTATACCTGTCTGTGTCCAATCCTTGGTTTCATATATGGACCTGAGTCAACCCATGAGCTCACCAAACTTTGATGATCCCTTTCAAGACCTTCCTGTAAAGACAGTCACATTTGAGTTACCGCAAGTTAGGGCTTCCAAGTATGAGTCTGAGGGAAAACAATTCAGCCCACAATGTCTTTAATATGTGTTAGAAGAGAAGACAAAAAAAAAGGGAGGGGAGAAAGAGAAGAAGAGGAACAGAGGTGGGAAGAGCCTTTGGGCAACTGTGTATGAACAGAAATTCCTTTAACACTTAGTTTGATCATTTTGTTTTTTTTTTTTTTTGTGACAGTTTCAGTATATATTTCAGGTTGGTCTTGAAATCACTGTGTAGCCCAGGCTGGCCTCAAACTCCTAGCAATCCTCCTGCCTCAACCTCCCAAGTGCTGGGATTACAGGTGTGCACCACCAAGCCTGGCTTAGTTTGATCATTTTGCAGTAACTGAAAATGGCCCTGATATATGCATGCCACCTGGCTTAGGGCACAAATGACAAGGGCACAGCAAGATGAGTAATTCATATTGTCTTGTAGTGGGAGGGAAGTGACAGCGAATGCCCAGAGTTGACTGAAAACTTTTTCTCAAGTTAATACTGACATGAAATATGTACACTTGCGCCTCTAAAATATGTGTCCAGTATCCTTACCTGTGTCTTTGTTACCTTATAAAGTGGAGCGGAAGAGACATTTTTGGTGTTATAGACAGATTGCTTCATCCCAAATGCAGTCACATTTCCGGTGCCTGTAAGAACTCAAAGTCTGGAAGCAAAGTCAGTAAAGACTCTTCCATCTGGAGAGCAGATACACAAATTAACTCAGATCTAAACAGAGTAAGTACCTTATCACCGGTCACCTCCACAAGACCATTTACTATACCTTCAATATTGTGACCATTTGTTCTGACACACAGAAATCATGGGTAAATAGAGAAAAATGGAACAATCTCTCCGAGAGTGTCTAAACCATTCATTCTGCTGCTGGGGAAGATGATGTCCATAACCATGCATCGACATCCAACCAGTGGCACTAACTGCTGCAAGAAGTGATGAACTATACAATTCTGCTTTCTCATGTAACTAAATCAGGAACTCAGGAGGTGGGAGGACGAGTAAGACAAGGTAGAGGGAGCAGAAACAGCTATTCAAGGGAACCAGTAATCAGTCAATGACCCCAGAGTTAGGGGGAAGCACAAAGTGACTGAGTATGAGTGTTGGGCTACAGTTGACTTAGCTGAGACTCAGTCACTGTGTGAGGAAAAATCTGACAAGTGATGGGAACCAACCAGCACTGCTGGAGGAAAGAGGCAGGCACTGCTAAAGGATAGTAACACTAGAAGGCCATCACTATCTCCTGTGTGCAAGGTTGTTTCTTGATCTTTAGGACATTTAGTGAAGTTGCTTTACAGATGAGCCAGTAGGGCCTCAGAGTTGTCAGGGCTCTTTCCTAGAGTCCCCCTAGGAAGGGGCAAGGCTGGCAATTAGATTTCTGTCTGCTTGCCCCATTGATGCAATCAAACAGAAGCCAGAATGCCCTGATGGTATCATTTATCTGAGGGATGGCACTGGGGATGGGTCATCTTATGTTTGAATCAGATGAAAGAAGACATGAAAGACAGGAAAGATTTGGCTGAGAATAAAAGCATTGGGCATGTAAAAAGAACAGAGTGAGATAGAAACCCTGCAGTTAGAGAACTCAGATTCCAAAAGTTGTTGCAAGCAGAGTCTCAAAAAGTACTGACCAAGGAAATCATCCAGCCCTTCTCATGCCAGCCCTTCTCAGGCTTGATGTATCCTTGAGTCCTGGGAAGGACCAAGTCTCAGTGGTGGAGGACCAGGGCCCAGGGCCTAGGGTGAAGAGGCGAAGAGAAAACAGGCCATTAGTTAAGCCCAATTAGAGCTGGATGTGGTGGTACCCAGATCTCTGGGAGGCTGAGGCAAGAGGATTGAAAGTTTGAGCCTAGTCTGGGCAAATTAGTGACTTAGACCCTGTCTCTTAATTGTAAAACTCTTTAAAGGCTGGAGGTGTAAAGAGTGGGGGCCTACAGATTCCTTGAGTCCCACAGCTGACTATTCTCAGAAGATCACCAGGAAAGCCAAGGGCCTTGCTCTTCCATGAGGAAGTACAGCTTCTGCGGCCCAGTGAGAGGAGACGGGGACCCCGGCTAGACCGGTGCTTGAGCAGAAGTCCCCCGTGGGCATTTGAAGCAAGCTTTTGTTGGCTCCCACTCATCTGATGGACTTCCACATGGTCTGGAGGACACCAGAGTCTGCAGTAATTGTGCTTTGGGAGGTAGCCATAGGCCTGAGTGAGGCTCCCCAGAGTACCGGCCATTCCTGGCAGGAAGATGAAGGAGCAGCCTGCTGTGTGGACAGCACTTGGGCAGAATCTGTAGCCCATGTCACCTCCTGGATGAGACTTCTTACCATGGTCCCCAGATAGATGAAACCCTTAGAAAGTAACACAAACCGGCCCCACCTGCACTGGAACATGGGCTGCACGGAAATGCCTTTTGTAGTCTGAAACTAAAGAGCATTTTCAAGGGCTTTGCTTTACAGCAGGATGGAAATGACAGCTGGGTGGAGAGCAATGTCGAGGAGGCTCGTTTGGTTATATGCCTGGTGCTTTCTGCAGAAGCCTGGAGACGGACAGGCAGCAAACCACTCTGGCATGATGTCTTCTTATGATGAGGAGTGAGTGTGTGTCCATGTACCCTAAGCCCTCCTCCTCCTAAAACCTGTTCACTCAGAGTCTCCAGTCTGAAAACCCATTCACTCAGAGTCTCCAGCTCAGTTTCTTCCTTCTGTTCAATAGCATAGCAGAACACATCTGCTCTCCCACCCATCCACCCATACACACCTTCCCTACCCATCTTTGCAAGGAGCACGCTCAGCACTACCTCTCCTGCTTCCTCAGAGTGCTGGCATCCTGGCACGTCAGCCTCTCAGGTATAACAGACTATGTCTGCATGACAGTCCCTGAGATGTGTCATGTACTTTAATCACATATATTTAATAAGATTGGAAAAATGCTAACCCTTTAGCCAAGAGTCTGAGAATCAATTTTAAAGTACTTTCGTGCCAGAAACTGTACAAGACTTCAGAAGGCAAGATAAATTTTCTGTCCCTGAAAAAACCTCAAAGAAGAAACAGACATTGTGTTAGTCAGCTTACCATTGCTGCAACAAAATACCTGAGATAATCAACTTAAAAAGTGGAAATGTGTATTCTGGCTCACAGGTTTGGAGCCCTGGTCAACACCTAGGCTCTGGAGAATAGTTAATATCTAAACTATGGCAGCAGACATATTATACTGAGTAGCACAGGCAACAGTGACAGTAATAGTAAGATACATTTCAAGAGTGAGCATTAAAATGGTATAGTGGGTCAATGTGACTCATGGGAAAATGAAGCCACCAATATGCAAATGACTCCCAAGTATATTAATAGAAAACACCTAAAACTTCTGTCACTGCTTCTCCCCTTGAAAACAGAAGTCAGAGTTCCAAAGCATCTGGAATTTCTATTATCCAATGTTTTGTTTTGTTTTATTTTATTTTATTTTATTTGGGGGGGGGTACCAGAGATCGAACTCACAACCTCACACTTGCCAGGCAGGCACTTAAGCCACTGAGCTAAATCCCCAGCCCCTTATCCAGTGTTTTAAAAGCTTTGCCGAAGAGGGAGGGGTAGGAAGAAATCAGTTGTCTACAGAATAGTTATTAGATGTCAAGCAATGTTAAGGCTTCTACTGCTGGCCAAGATGAAGGAGCCTCCCCACACACCAGCCCATTTCTCTTCTTGCTTGTAGCTAAAAACAAAATTTTAAAAAGCAGATCATAAGAAATAGGGAGATCGTCTATGGCCATACCACCCTGAATGCACCCGATTTCATCTGATCTCGGAAACTAAGCAGGGTCTGGCCTGGTTAGTACTTGGATGGGAGAAATAGGGAGATTGATTCTTTGCAAATGGAAAGGGGACCAAGAGATGTAGGGAATGACAGAGAGGGGAGAAGAGGACATAAAAGGAATTAGGATATGTTATGGACATGTATTAACTCTCCATGATGGTTGTAATCACATACTGCAAACATGCTAACAAAAGTTTTAAGAATTAGGTTTCTAGCTCCAAAAAGCAGCTACTAGGCACTCTGAAATTAACCCACAGAAGAAAGTTTGGTGGAGGAAGTTAAAACATTTTTGTGAAGAAAATCTAATATTGGGGTGAGCATCCTGAATTACTTTTTGTCTTTTAACTCACAGCTTCTGTGCAGTAGGTACAGGCACTGAAATGCTAGATGAAGTCACTTTTGTCTTCCTGGGCAGGAAAAGAACCTTTGGGAGCTAAGCCCTTCCTAAAGATGCCACTGCCTCCTGAAGTGCCACTGGCTGGGGACCACGCCTTCAATGAGTGAGATTTGAGATCACACAAGACCCAAACTATAGCACCTACCAACACCATTCATGAACATGGATGAGAAAGTCTAAGCAAAATGTTACCAAATCCATCCTGAAAATGTGTACAAAGAGTCAAATGTGGATTTTATCTTAAGAAGGAGTGCAAGGCTGATTCAACACCTGGAAACCAATGATGTAACTCATACTAATACGTTAAGGAAGACAAAACACAATATATTGATAGATACAGAGAACACATTTGAAAAACTTACCATGGTAAGAAAACTGGTAATGGAAGGAAACTTTCTTAATTGATAAAGGGCATCTAGAAAGAAATGTACAGTTAACATCATATGAGGTGTTACTGCATTCTGACCTGGAACACCTATCTCCCAAATGAGTGTACGGCAAAGGCTTAAATAAATGGGACATGTGGTATGATTCTAGGGCTCCAAGAGGGTCAAAACCCTTTAGCTGAGGTCAACACTCTGAGGATTAAGACAAAGAGCTTCTCTAAGCCGCCCGTATTTATTCCATCTTCAAACAAAGAGAAGTGATACTGAAGAAAACATGGAAAATGAGCAGGACCTTGGGAGTCACTTCAAAAACTTCTCCAAGTAGTAAATTTTGCCAGTTTGGGAGAACTGTCTTAGCTCCACGAAGACATTTATGGTAGGAATGAGACTGCAGGAGTGAGATGCCTACAGCTTCAGTCTCCATCTGCTTAATTGATGTTTGAGCCAGGTGTCCCCAGCTGTGGCTTTATCTTGCCCTTTGTGGTATCTCTGGCATCACAGGCCACTACAGGCCTCAGCCAGAACCAGTGATTCATAGAGGTTCACTTATAATGAATCAGTTTCCATTGCCAGGCAAAGGGCCTAGGCCTAGGACAGACTCACTGATAAACATAGAAAGTCAACTAGTTAATTTTAAATCCTGCTCAGAGCTGCTTAATAGTGGTCTCCAACAAGGTGTGATTGACAAATACAGTGAATGTTTAAAGTTTTTAAAAAGCTGTACTACAATAAAAGACACATTGCCATGAGGAATCCTCAAAATACTCCCCTTTGCTTCAAAAATACTTGGCCTATCATTCTTATGACTTTCTGAAGCAGTTCTGGGAGTCCTCTTTCCTGAGTGTCGTTAGTTGTCCTATTATGGCTGCTTTGACATTCTGAGTCAACTCCAAACACTTACCTTTTATTGTCATTTTGACTTTGAGGAGGAGTCAGAAGTCCCACAGTGTCAAATCTGATGAATAAAACGGGTAAGGACATGCGGCAATCTTTGTATTTGACAGAAATGGCCCAAGTATTTTGAATCAATTCAGAATATTAAGGCAACCACAAAAAGAAGCTCATAAAAGAGGACTTCCAGAACTGCTTCAGAAAGTGGCAAGAAGGTTGGGATAAGTGTGCTTGAAGTGGGAGGGGATATCTGAGTGGGATTCATGGCAATATGTCTTTTTCTGTAATACATTTTATTTACTTAAATATCTATTACTATTTATTACACCTTGTATATAAAATTCAGACAAGATTTACTTCAAGAATAGAAGAATGGTTCAACATAGAAAATACGGCTACAATCACGTTGTTATATAAAAATAGAAAATAATTAAAATCAATACAGTAGATGTTAAAGGAGCATGGCGGGTGGTATACTGGGACTCAGACTCAGGACCTTGCATTTGCCAGGCAGGTCCTTGTGCTGCTGAGCTTATATCCCCAACCCTAAAGGAGCATTTAATATAAATTCATTAACATTAGGTTAATAGAAATTTGTAATTCAGGCATAGATCAGTATTGTATTTATATAACAAAGAGTGTTCATCTTAAACCAACAGCCAGTAAAAACTACACATGAAGATAGAACACTAGAAACATTATTATATCAGTCAAGAAAAAAGTGCCAGGCCAGTGGTGTACGTCAGTGGTGCAGCACCTGCCTGGCAAGTCGAAGGCTCTGAGTTCAATTCCTAGCATTGAAAGAGGAAAAAGAAAAAAAACAGACCAGAAAAAGAAAAAAGTGCTATTTTTCTTTTATGATAGTATCCTAGAAATTTCACTCAGTGCTGTAAAAATGATGTTTTTAAAAGCATAATTATTAACAATGAAGAGATAAAATAATTTTTTGCAAGCAATACATCAATCCAACTAGAAAACAGAAAGCACCAAAATAAAAATTTATAAAAACTAAATCTTATGTGTTCGGTGAAATGGAGAATACCAAAGGCATATAGCAATCAATAGTTTTTATGGACTAAAGTAGGTAGGTTTCAAGTTCAAAACTGTATTTATAAAAACAAGCCATGCCCTGCCCCAAAACTCTCTTGTACAGTATTTTCTAACATAAATGTAATGTGAACCACATATGTAATTCTTAAAAAGTCTAGCTGCCACATTCAAAAAACATAAATAAAAAATATTTTATTTAATCCAGCAATTCCAATTATCTTTAATATCTAATGACTATTTTAAAACTACTCACAGAATCTTTTCATTCTTGTTGTATACACTATATCTTCAAAATTCTCCCTGGTTTGTTTGTTTGTTTTGTGGGAGAATGTGACTTGGAATTCTGTTTTGATTTTGTTTTCAATCTAATGCACATCTCAACGTGGAAAACATTTCAGGTCTTTTCTAGGCACCTGCTGCCATTACCCAGTGTGGGACAGGACTGCTCCCCTTGACCAAGGTGTGACCCAAGCAAGTATGCACAGGACTGACACACATGAGCACGGGAAAATGCCTTAGAACACAAGATGACATTTCAGTAAAAGGACAAGAAAAATACATATTCCTAAAAGGGAAACTGCAATTCTATAAAAACAAATATTCTCCTCCAAATGATTATATACGTGCAACATAAGCCTATTGAAATTCCTTTAATATATTTTTGGAAGACTTTACAAAATGTTTCCAAAGATTGGAAACATAAAGAGCAAAGACTCAAAAAATGTGAAAATTTTCTTGAAAAAAGACAAAGATTTAACATCTCAGATGTTTCGGTAGCACAAAATATTTACATATGCTATCAGCATGTGAGCTATAATACTGGCAACTCAGGAAAGAAACCTAAGAACTAACATAGATAAGAATTAGGTATATGATAAGATTTGGTATGTGATGAAGAATAAATAAGTAGAAAATAAATACACTGGTAAGTATATAATATTGAGATCACTTGAAACATATAAAGTGAAAAGCCCATTTTATATCTTATACCAAAACAACTACTTCATGAGTCACCGACTTAAATGAAAAATTACAACCCAATAAAGTGACAGAAAATCACTTGAATACCTAAATAATTTTGGAGTTGGAAAGTCTTTTTTTTAAAATTTTTTTGAAAGAGAATAAAACAACAGAGGGCAGAACAGAGCAGATCAGAACAGGACAACATAGGCAACACAGTACTTTACATTAAGACAACTGGACATCAACAGTAGCTAACACCATATCTCTTACTCTGCTATAGTTGAGCATAGTTTCAAATACAATAATATCAAACATAACACAATAGTATAAAGCCGTGCATAGAGTGAAAGAATTACAGGGCTTTCTGAATCGAATAACAGAAAATGATCAATGGGTACTATAATATCTCATTTTCGATTAAAAAAATTTTGTTTAAACTATCATACATATTCAAATTCCAATAAGACACAATGTAATAGATAGAACCAATGGTAGTAGAACAAAAGAAGCATGGTAGGACTTCTAGGAAGGATGATATTAAATCAGCAATAGCTGTCATAATGTTTTGTTTTCTGCAAAACAGCTGTTCATATCATCACGCATGATATAGTCAAACAAAACAGGATAAAACCATTCCAACTGATGATTGAAAACTTTGAAAGACTTCAAAGCTATGAGATGGGGACTCGGCTCTCTGTTCCTGCATGTTCAGTGAGCCCCACGCATGCTTGGATAATAAAGACCCCATGCCCATTGCATGACAAAAAAAAAGAGATGGGGACTCATGCTTACCATAAAGTCTTATATACTCTTATCAAATCTCATACTAGGGAGACTATATGGTATTTACCCTTGTGAGTTTGGTTTATTTCACTTAAGAGAATGGTCTGAAGTCATGCCCATTGATTTATAAATATCTCAATGTGATCATTCTTTATAGCTGAGTAGTACTCCATTGTATAAAAATGCCACAACTTTTTTATCCATTCCTCAGTTGATGGGCACTTAGGTTGTTTCCAAGATCTGGCTATTACAAATTGTGCTGCTATAAACATGGGTACCCATATATCACTGTGGTATGATGTTTTCAGTTCTTCTGGGAATATGCCTAGAAGCGGAATAGCTGGGTCAAATGGGACTTCCATACCCAGCTTTTTGAGGAATCTCCAGACTGACCTCCACAGTGCTTGCACCAGTCTACACTCCCACCAACAGTGTAGAAGAGTTCCTTTTTCCCCACAGCCTCTCCAACACTTGTTGTTGGTAGTGTTTTCTATCTTGGCCATTCTTTCTGGAGTGAGATGGAATCTCAGTGTGGTTTTAATTTGCATTTCTCTCATGACT
>PVJX010020828.1:0-32792 GCA_004027295.1 Dolichotis patagonum
TGAAGAATAGTGACTCTAGAAGTTACTCCTCCAAACTGAGACTCTATGTTCTTGGACCAACAGATCACACTGTGCAGGATCATGTCAAATTTGTAAGAATCATGTAATTTCAAATTAAAAAGGAGTAGTGCCTCGACCTCCATTGTCAGTTTATTTAGTGCTGCGATTTACTTTCGGACACCAGTGTTCTTGGTGCTGTTAGAGCAGTAAATTTCCTCTGCAGTTCAGTCCATTTTGACACTCACCTGACACTGATGTGGAGATGGTCAAAAGGACAAGCAACAAAATCACCCATGACTAAGCATAATTCAAAAAATAAAAATTATTTCAAACTCTAAAGAATGATATTGACTTAGTTCATTGTCATTGATCCAGAGTCAAAGGTATTGCAAAACACCAAGCTTACTGAAAAGCCTATTTTAGTCTCTTTTTTAAAAAGAGGTAAAATAGTAAAACATGGGGTAAGACTTGCCAGCCCATTGCCTTTCACTCACCTAGACCTGTGAGCAATAGAAATACTGAAAATTCAAGAAGAGTTCTGAGGATAAGACAGGAGTTAAGGTTGGAAAATGGGAGTTCTAAGAAAAAAATCAAAGAAAATGCAATTGTAGAAGAGAAAGCACAAGAACAATTTAATACCTTCAGATATATCAGAGGCTATTCAGTAAAGCTGCTGACCAGCTGTTCCTAATCATCCTTGAAATTATAAGTTCTAAGAGGTCAAAATTGTAATTTAACAGATTTAGACCTAAGAAGAGATAAGGACAGCAGACAGGGAACTAAGCTGTGATCCCACAGGTGGCCTTAAGGGTTATAACATCTGAACTTGTGTGCTTATGAGGAGCTTTCTCTCCTAGAGGTAAGGGTACCCGAACAAAATCTTTTTCACTTGTTATTTACGCTTCCTTTTAAAGAACAATAACTAACCTTTGCATGATTAAAACATCCCTGCGATATGGACAATTTCAAATGGAGAAGCAGTCAGGCACAGTAAGTTGGAGCGTGGATTATGGAGTCAGACATTCCGAAACATGCATCCCAGCTCTACAACTTCCTACCTGGGTGAACTTGGACAGATTCCTCTGACCTTTGGATCACTCATATGCAGAACAGTGTTACTGTGCCATACCAAATAGGTTGTTATGAGGATAAATGAGATGATGTATGTGCAGTGCATGGAATGTAGAGAACATTTAATGAACATAGCAGTGAACAGTAGGAGTGTGGCCCCTCCGTGTGGTGGTGAAGATGATTCTCTACACCATGTTGACTCCCGACTTGGACCTCACCAACATTTGTTTAATATTACAAAGAAAATCCTGAAACTAATGCAGGGTTTTTATTTATAGCAAAATGCATGCTAAGTGGGCATTTTGTCCAACACATTGACAAAGTTCATGGTTGTTTGTTTAACAGGTAAGTTTTCAGGGTTGAAATAAGTAGGATGGAATTCCTCCAAGTGCGTTTGGTACCCAGAGTCTGTGTGTGGGTGTCAAGGATGAGGGGCAGGAGGTGTGGACCCTGGAGAAGACGTTCTCTGGGAAAGGCTGGCCATTGGAGGAGTGAGGAGCCGGCAGGGAGGAAGCAAAGGTCCAGGACCGAAGCGAGAGTAGCTGCACAGCTCCTGCAGATCAGCAGGGCTGCAAAAAGCGGGTGGCTACGGAGGTCAGGAGACCCAGCAAGCCGTGCATGAGAAGTTCCAGAGGACAAACCCAGGGTGATCACAGATGCAGAGGTCCAGGAGCAAATCACGGGCACAGGAGTGGAATGGCGCTGTCTCCGTCCACTCCCACACTCTGCTCTGGCTTTGTGGTGGTGGAGCTTCAGTGATCTGGGCTTGGACAGCTGCCACCGAAACCATGGAGGCTGCTTCCCTGGTGGGATATGGGAGAGGGGACAGCTCTCTGGCAAGAGCCTGGGTGACATAAAGTGATAATCAGTTTCTCAGTCCTTCGGGAGCAGTTGTGTGTGGTTTTGACACATGAGATGTTGATGCGATGCTTTAATTTATTATTAATACCGCATTTTAACTTGTGGCTTATAAATAGTGTCTTCCCAATGACCACTTAAATTATGAAACTGATCTTCATAAATAATTTACTCTAGAAATAATACAGTGGCTCTAGAGGGAATTGTTCGCTGGCTTTGGTAATCAACCTGACATAAGTAGCTTCTTTATCTGCCATTCTCCTAAATTGTATGTGTTGTTTAATTATTATGTTAATGCAACTGGACTTCCATTTATTTTCACCAGGGCAGGAAAACATTTGATATGTTTTTATATATTTACAGTGCAATTCATACTGAAATCAACTCTACATGGTTTTCTATCATTGATAATGTACCTTAAATAAGACATTTGAGTGAGAGATACAATTCTCAACACATGCCATCAAATTAAAGATGATTTGCTATGTGATCATACATGGAGATGAGGTGTTTTATTCAAACTTGTTTATGTGCTCTGCAGTTATTTCTAATTAATTAAAGTCCCACTGGCACATTGTCATTTCCATGAAATTGGAATTTCCTAGACTTACAGTTACCTGTATCTCCATGTTATGTAGAAGGGTCTTTCTATATTATTTAAGTATTCGTGGCATTTTGCTTCACCTAAATATTCAGATAAATTTATTATCTCCACCTACCTAAACATTAGCTGTCAGAGAATGGCCCTTAAAGCCTCTAAGAACCTGTTAGATGTGTAAAATTGAAGTCCTAACCCAAAGCTATAGGAACAGAACTTTGCTTGCTGGGTCTCAGCTGTTTGGGTTTTAATAAGCTTTCCAGATAAATCTGATGCACCACACAGTTTGAGAACCATCGTCTGTATTCTAGTGCATGAATTAGTTTCTCCATTTCAACTTCTTATTTGGTTACTGCACTCTGTATGAGTTGGTAGCCACTGTGAAGGATAGGCAGAGGGGTTAGTTACAGGGTTCCCCTTCAATAAGCATATTATCTGAGATGCTGACTCACAGATGCACAATTAGATAGTATGAGTTGACTATAGGCCTCAGTGCAGTGTATCATGAATTACCACGTTTGAAAGATGGTACCATATCGTCATTGTATTGCAGTGATTAAGTATCAAGCTCCAGCCTTAGACTGCCTTTATTTAAATCCCAGCCCTGCTGGGTGCTAACTGATACCTAATTCACTGGATTATATTGAGGCTGAGGACTTAAGCCAGTATCTGACAGACGATGAGGACTATCTACATTTTATTAGTATTTTAGTATCGAAAATATTAAGTTCCAGGGAATGCAGACTTTTGTTTGTTGGTCTTGTTTGAGAAGCAGGAATTAGATGACTTAAGCAAACAGCAAACACCTGCACCTGGGTCTTGTAGCGTAAGCTTGTGTGAGGAGATTGGTAGCGGCCGGGAGGAACACTGGCATCTCCATTTGCCAACTAGTGTTTGGCCTGGTTGATTTCTAAGAAGCCACCGACCCGTGCTTTTCATCTCTGCTTAGACAACATCATGATGCTGCCATATTTTATTTTGTTAATGCTGATCTTCAACTTAACTTAAGATTTCATATTCTGCGAGGTTGTGAATGTTTTATAGGAGAAGATGGGTTTACCTGTGGGTGCCGGGTGGTCATTCAGTTGCCAGGAGCTGGACTTTTCTGCTTCTCCGAAATCACACATTTCATTTTCTAGAACTATTTTCAAAGCTCCCATTAAATTACTCATTGCGTCACATTTAAGTTGGCTTATTATATATGCAGTAAAGATTTGACAAATGAATGAAAAGGTGAATTCTTAGAACCACTGATCAGAGAATTCCAGAATGTAGCCTCTCCCTTCTATTCACTGTCAGCCTTTAGCTATAAGACTTAGGGAAAATTAAAATCTCCTCATACTGTAAATGTTAGTGAACTGTGGTGCTTGGGTTTGCGGAGAAATAAAATTTAAAAGTAAATAAGGATGAGTGTAATATGTATCACTTTCAATTTTGCCAAAAACATAAGTCATTTTTGCTCATCTTATATGAGACGGGAAATAAGTATCAGCATACAAACCACCTATTAATACTATTTCACCCATAGGAAATGAAGTGAAAATACAATGAAGAAAAACACCTCGTGTTCACATGTGTAGCTGTCATGTATGTGTTAGATACAGCGTCTTCCCATTTAGGATGTTGTTTTCCTGGTGAATATTGTAGAGTAGTCTTAAAACAGTCACTTAAGACAATCAATCACAAATCAGTCAAAATTCTCTCTGAGTCAGGTACAGCCTCAAGTTCTATTATCAGTTCAGCTATTTTCATTTATCATACCCATGTTAAAACATGAATTAAGAGATAGAATCCCCTTCTTACAACTTTTTACATGTTTTAATAATTCTAATAGTGACATTGGAAAAGAGAAGGGTGGAGTTACTACCCTGAGCTGCATCATCAGAGGCTTCAAGTGTGAACTTCAGGGGTAGAGCGTATGCCCACATACGAGTGCCACGTTCTCATCTGAAGCAAGTTAGTCTTTTCAGACAGCATTTACATTTCTCTGTGAATAATCACCGGCCCTGTGCTAATGATGAGGTTCTTTCCACTGTGCTGTCTAGGGAAGACCAGAGACCACCCCCGTCAACACAAAAGGGACAGCAAAACCTAAGGAAAGTCTTGCTGTGAGGTTTCAGCCCCAGGGTGTGATTTGTTCTGCTATTCAGTTTCCTGGCACATTTACCCTGCGTAGATATTAGCTTGGAGACATGACTTGCATTAGAGAAAGCAATATGTTAAATGGAAAGCTCCCAAGAAAGAAAGAACAGGCATTGAAAGATAAAGAAATACAAACACCTGCAATTGCAGAGTCTGGTAGAAAGGAAATGAGAGAGGTGATGTGGGAAGATCTATTTCACGGAAGCAAAAGATCACAGAAAATGATTCTGGAAATAATAGCAAGAAGATACAGATGAAGTCCAAGCAGTGAGAAGTAGATTTAAAGACAGTAGAAGGAAAGATGAGAAAAAGGAATTGAAATTTTTTAAATAAGAGAATAAAACTGGAATGCATTAAGCCAATATCCTTACCAATAGAATATAATGAAATGGTGTTATATAATTCCTTTTATGAAATACTTATAAAAACCCTCATTTCCAGAAAACTTACAGTTTCAATACCTGGATTTCTCTGCAAAATTTTCCATTAATCAAATTATTCAGGTGTTTGATTCCAGGATCACCATAGTTTCAAGTGTGGCTGTAAACTTTCCTTTTCCATGATATTCTCTGCAAGTCTGTGTAAAGGAAATAGAAATTAAGTGAATGACATGTGTGTAAGATATTTTATAAAATTTTGAAAAATCAGGAAATGCTAAAATTTTAGCAACAGAGGAATGCTTACATAATCAAGCACAGATTGTTCTTCAAGAAAACAAAAGTCGTGTTTAATAAAAGTTTTTAATGTTATGGTCAAATGTTTATGTTGAGTGAAAAAGTAGGATACGCTAGTGTGAAATGAGGAGAAATCCAGCTGGAAGTGGGTGATGAATGGGGAGGAAGGTAGAAAGAGGAGGGGGGAAGGAAAGAGAGGGAGGAGCAAGGGGAATTGAGATTTAAATGCTTACGGTTTCTCAGGGCAGAGAGTTGTGGAACATTTCTACATTTTCTCTATATACATTTATGTTCATATGTGTAAATATACATGTTTTGTCTCACACATGTTCTTCTAGTCACAAAATATATTTTTTAGAAAATATTTTATGCATTCTTTTGTGGATCCTTTTGTATGTTTTGTTATTAAGCCTGTCACTCTGGTCTTTCTTAAGTGACATAAAGGATTACAAGTCACCTACCCAGGTTTCAAATACATTTTACTTCGGTGGTGTTACTAAAACTGTCATCATTTGCTCTTAGTATATTAACAAGCAGAGCTAAGTGCTTATGTTACTTTTGCTGTTAAAAATGAATGATGCGAAAATGCTCTGTGGCAGATCAGCCCAAGGACAAGAGATCATGAAATCTGATTGCTGGGAAAGACCTTAGAGACCATCGGTTCCGTTCTCCTTCTGCAGACTCAGGGCACGGAGTGTGCGGCGTCTTGCCTGAGGTTCTGTGCCTCTTTCCTGGAGCTGAGATGGAGCTGGTTTCTTGGCTCCAGACCTGCTGCTTCCCATCTCTAAACCATCCTGTGTTTGATTATATTTGAACCCTTTTCCATGAAATTGTCCCCTTGTGATCATCAAGTATGTTAAATTTGTTTTCTGCTCCATTCCCTCACACTAACCCTGGGCTTCCTTACTGTGATTTTCTTGTATTGTGACCCCTCACCAATCAACCTGTCTTCCTGCCTTCATCTGTACAGTACTTTCCTTCTTGTGCAGGAAATCGACTAATCGTTAGTAGTGTGTTAGCCTTCTGAGGTGTTAATTCTAAGACACTGCCTTAATGCAATTAGATTGTTATTTAAGATTGTCACAGCTGGCAGAAGTCTCATATGAGGATGAAAAGTATGAGAAGAAATTTTTTTAGAAATTAGAAAATAATTTTCCTGTCATTGCAAGTCACTTCATGTTTACAAGGCTAACCTTATTTTGAAAGCAAACACTACATAATATACCTTATGTATGCAAGCCAGCAAACCAAGAACTCTCTGCATAAGCATTAAGGATATGGGTGGACTTTCCTATGTCCCAAGGTAAATTAAAATAAATATTTTTCATTCTTTTGGTAACACTTATTGAGTACTGCATGTCTGGAACTGCCAACAAGATAGGGGCATGAGAAAAATGAAAAAGTCCTGAGTAATCATCTTTTTAGCACTATGGCAATAATTCTGAATTTTGTTTCAAATAAATTTTACCAAATAAAATAAAATATGAGAGAGGTTTCAGTGAACAATTCCAGGGTGGCATATTTAGAATTCCGTTCTCTCTTTGCAGCTGGAGCCTAGAATCTAATTCGTGGTCATTAAATGGAGCATGGTTTTATAGCTCTTATCTTCTCGGTGACAGATAATTTGCAACTGTAGAAATAATGCTTATGCTCTATTTTTCTTTGATCCTATTGTTACAGGCTCTGGGTTGATGATTGCTATCAAAAACAGTACCTTTCATGTGTGTCAGAAATTAGACCCACTCTGAACCTGTGTTTCACTCGGGTATTTTTCTCCTATGGATCTATATTCTGAATTCTTTATTTTCTTCGCAGATCTCTCTGCCCTGCTGTTCTCCTATTTGGTGTGTGGAGGTAGAGAAGCATGTATGGGCTTTTACAAATGGCAGAATGGAGACAAAAATAAGACAGAATATTCTGGGTTGGAAGATACATGAGATATGTAAAAAAAAAGGCTGTAGAGACATTCCTGAAGAATAAGTCACATAAATTATAAATGACTTTTCTGCTTTTTTATTTTTCCTGTATTTAGTACCAGTGTCAGAATCAAGTTTTCTGCTTGGCTCAAAAGAAATTATAGATACACACTCCCTGCAGAGCCTTAAATCAGACCTACAACAGAGTTCATAAGAAGTAGATATAACTAATCCCATTTTTCTTAACCCACACGAGCTCGTAAAGTTAGCACACACTGCCAGGGCTTTGAAGTAGAGACTACTGGCTGATGGCCTGTAGACAAAGAGGGAAACAGGCCCTACACACTGCCCTCCATATTCCAGTGCTCTGGGCTGATTTGAGTTTCTCTGAAGATCCTTCTCCTTAGATGTAGAGCAACCTCAACAAGCCAGAACCTCCCTGTAGCCCCTCCCAGATCTCAGCCTAAGGCCCTTGAACTTTAGGAAGCCAGAATCTCAAGTCAGTTCACAAGCAACCTCTGAACAAATGCAACTGGCAGTGACCACACCAGCCTGGCTTATGATTATGAGCTAAGGTTCTTTTGGTGCATTTCCTCTATTTTGATTGTTGGAAGAATACACTTGTGTCATACTGCCTAGTGTCACCTAAGAGGGAGCCAAGGACACATTTATTATAATATAGCAAACAAAACACCATTATGCTTACTGTATAATGACTAGTTTTTGGTGAGTACAGGCTAGACTTCATGTTCCTGAAATAGTACTCCCAGTATATAAATGCACTTGGCATGGGTCCTCTTTTCCTTATTTTCAAGACAATATAATCGTAGCAGTGTTGTTTTCAATTATTTCGCTACAAAGATACCACAACAGGTATAGCCTTAACCTGGCCACGTTGGCAAGCTTCCTGTTTATTTCCTTAGTGCCAGTCTTTAGTGTGATATCATTTTAT
Organism: Dolichotis patagonum; assembly: GCA_004027295.1. Classification (NCBI taxonomy): domain Eukaryota; kingdom Metazoa; phylum Chordata; class Mammalia; order Rodentia; family Caviidae; genus Dolichotis; species Dolichotis patagonum. Next base: position 8,212 of record PVJX010020828.1, read on the forward strand.
CTAAGAGAAAAAAGATCATTTTTTCACAGTGCATGAAAAATAGCAAGGTTAGTAAGGAATTCAGAGCCAACATGAACATCACTTTCTAGTCTGTAGTCTTATGTTTAAAAAAATAACAGGTAAAAATTTGGGCTTTTTTTTTCCTATCAAAGGTAAAATGGATCCAAGTCACTTTTCTCATTTGTTTCTTATCTGGATAGCAGTAGTGAAGAGCTAAAGTTCAGATTGTGTGCAATTAAATGTTTATTTCTGCCAAAATATAGACATATTCAGCAGAGGAAGATGTTGTAGTACAGCTACACTCTTCATCCCTGGGAGAAAATAATTACGTGCTGGAGAAAGTGCTGTATAAGGACTGAAGGAAATGAAGAGTGTGTTACAGCAGCATTGTGAATATTGGTAACCATATAGCAAATTGCTTCCCTAGTGTGGCTGGTATATGATGTGATTTACTACCATGGAGTGTTTGGCCGTAAGAATTAAAATGTTTGCATTTTTATTGTGCCATGAAATGTCTGGGCCATGCAATATGTTGAGAGTGAAAAACACACTGCATGGAGAGAAGTCACATGAGAGTGGGTGTATTATCTCTCAACCACAAATGAATCATGCCAAAGTGACCACTCTGCTTACTTTCATGTTTTAAGTTTATGACCAGTTCAGCTTTTTGAGTTTTTCTCCACATTAGCTTAGTGATAATAGACAGTAATTTACATTGGCACAAGGGCACGCGCTCATACTATTTATTGCCAATGTTTTCGGTAGCAGCTAGCTTGCATTTGAACCCTGAAATTGGATACTTAACCTACTGATTAAATATTGACCATTTAAGTGTGAAAATAAATGCTTCTTAAAGTGTTTACTTCACTAGAATTTTATTTCCTTATAGTTACTTTAGAGACTTTGAATGTTCTCAACATCGGTTAAGAGATTTAAAATAAAGAGTATGCCAGAATTAACAAATTATGACTTGCATATTAAATATGCATTAGTCATTTAATTTATAGTTGATGATATTAAAAAGCAACATTCTCATACATTTTCAGTATGACATGAGTACTTTATTCAAATAATTTTTTAAGGAGGATGTGTTACTGCCCCCACTTTAAAACTAAAATAGAATTTCACTATGTTAGTGTTACCTGGGAATAGACTTGTAGTGAGCGAAACTCGCTGAGTGGTTCTACGCATTCATACTTTGGACACTGAAACAGAAAGGAAGAGAGAAAAGGACGGAGGAAAGAGAAGGAGTAAAGGAAAAGAGTAGAAACCCAAGGACCAGATAGTACAACCTGTATCCCTGCAGGGTTTATTTGCCTTGTATTTGAACGTTCATTTTTATTCCAAAGCTTTAAACAACAGTGATTTTCATACTAAGAGGTAGTTTTCATACTAATTGTTAATGGTTTTATAATTTGCCAGTGGTCAGTACAAACACAGGCATTGTATGTGCTGCAGAATTAAGTTGTGTAATTTAAGGTTTATATAATGTAGAGGTACCTGCGGGCCTGCACACTGTCATGGGTGCTTCAGTAGAGCTAGTCCCTGTCCCCCACTGTGTCATGAAGAGATGAATGATGCACTGATTAGAAGCTGATGGTACAATCATTTCGGAATCTGTTTCATATCTGAGTCAGTCAGTCAGTCGTGGAAAGCTGAGGACAAGTTGCTTCCTTGGATTCTCTACCCATGTGTAAGCTTCAGATGTTAAATTCATCTTCTCAATCTACCATGAACTTCCACTTTCCCCTTTGATTAACATTTCAGTGGTCCAGGCTGAGTCCAAATAACATTGCTGCTATCAGAAAAGCCATGTGGAAATCTCACTCCTCTGGTGACAGTCTGTACAAAGAGCAGCTGAGTGCCTCAAATTCTGTTGGGGTAGCATTATCTTATAATAACTCTTTTCCCAACAGCACTCCATCACAGTTGGGCCATAAAACGTGTTTTTGTGTCTCAGGAAAGAAGACAGAGTAAGCAATTTGGAATATTAAAAGACAGGCTCAATTGAGCAGTTTACTTTGCATAGATTTTCCTCATCCTCTAAATTTTTCATTGACCAATGACAGTTCTTGTTTGCCTTCGTCCAGAGAGCTTAATAAATTTATTTACATATTTGCATAAATTGGGATTTAAAAGTTACAGAAAATATAATAAAGGCAAAATAACAATTGAACTGTTGACTTCTGTAAATACTATGTTTTTACAACATGTAAGGTATTTTATTCTACAGTATTTAGCATATATTTTGGGAATATTTAGCCAGGAAAAGGTATGTTCCACGGATTAGAGTAGAACCATTCTGTCACTGTCTGTGCAAATGTTTTAAAAGATGGTATCATAGTTAAAGTGTTGTAGTGACTTCATTTAAATCTTTCCAATATTACAGTAATTAATAATACAATAATCAGTTTTAAGCAACAAAATCAAACAAATGCTGCAATCTCTGTATCTATCTTAGAACTGACAGCAAAGTTCAAGTGTCATTTTGACGTATGTAAACATCACTTGTTGAGACATCTTGTTGTAGTGAGTCCCAGGGAATGTGGAGATCAGGAAGACCGTGTTTTCCATCAGGAGCTTCCAGTTTGTGGGGCATCGGTACAGTATTATTATGTTTCATAAGAGGTGAGAGAAAGGCACAAAAACACACAGAGAAGAAGCCCATAATGTGGTGTGGGCTGAGAGTTTAATTCCTCAGAGAATACAAGCTGGAGGTCTAAATGATGGGCAAGAGTTTTCCTAAGATGAGGACAATTATGCAGCAAAGTGAATGAGATTTGGGCAAAAGTGAAAGAAGATATGTGATGTTATTAATGTCAGGTTTATTAATACGTAATTTGCAAATGGTAGAATCCATTCACTTTAGGTGTTAAGTTCTTTCCATTTAGACAAATGTGTTCAGTCATGTGATTACCCTATAAAGTGAGAGACTTTGCCATTGTCCCCTCTTTTCCCTCCTGTCCCTTTGTGGTTAGCTGTACATTCACCACAGTCCCTGGGAACCGCTCATTTGTCTTCTGTCTCTATCAGTTTGTCTTTTCCTGAGTACCATTTTTGTGGAGTAACATGGACCATGGTCTCTGGGTCACGTAGCATAATGCAGCTGAGAGCCTACTGTGCTGTTTCAAGTATCAGTAGTAAATTCCTCTTTATTGTTTAGTATATTTTATTGTATGGTTGTAGCATTCTTGTTCATGCACTCCCCCACTCATAGGTATTTAGAGTAATTTTGCTTTGGGGAGATTATTAATAAATTGGCTATGACTGTTTAGGTACATCTTCTTGTATGTGTTGTTCATTTATCTTGGGTGACTATGTAGCAGTGAGACTATTGAATCATATAAGCAATATTTAATGCTACCAGGAAAGGCATTGTGAAATAGGCAAGGGTTTAGCACTACGGTAGCCCATTTGGCACAGTGGTAGCACATTGGTAATATTTGGGACTATGGCAAATTTTGGAACTGTGACAGAACATTGATGTTTGAGGAAAGAGGAAAAGCAATGCATGTGCAAGACTAGATTATTCAATGCTTTTTATTTTCTGTTGAGTATTGCATTTATTCCTGAGGCTTTGGGGGAAAGGGCCCTATTTCCATTTCATCTGTGACATCAATGTGGAGCTTGCCCTGACTGGAGTAGATGCTGGAATAGATCCCAGGCTGACGTTGAAAGAACCATTGAGGATTCTTCTGTTATTCCAGAACCCTGAAATAGCATCTATTTCTGGCAGTTTCCTATATGAAAACAAAAGTGGGATGCGTGCTCAAGATTTCCATTGTCACAACTATTGGGTAATATGCAGCTAGGGAAATACACTTTCCATGAACACTTTCAGAGGAATTGAGCAGCACGCTCTCTGGAATCAGGGCTGAGCCAAGTAGCTTTCCCCGGAAGGAGAGCTGTAGTAACTATGGGAGAACAAGCAGGTGCTTTCTTAAGGCTGCCAAGCCCTGGCACAGACCGGGAAGTGTGTTGAATCCCAGGAACAGCTCTATGCAGTGAAGTCACTGTCATGTATATTTGCTGTAATACAAAGAGGAGAAGTACTAGAGTCATTTGACCAGGTGCGGAACAAAACTACTGCTTATTAATATGATAATGTATTTCTATGATAATCATGTTACTATGAAAATGTCTGATAAATTGCTTAACTTCTGTGAGCTGAAATTTCATACGTACAAAGTGGATATCACAGTGTCTGTCTCTTACGGGTTTTAGGAAGATGGAATGAAACAAATTATAAAATATTTCTGAAGCATTGCTGGTAGGCACTGATTTTTTTTTTTTACAATGAAGTGTTAATTGCTAAGTGGAAAGTTTAATGTAGGTAATTAAAAGTCAAACACAAAGTTAATCTGTCAAATGAATTCCTGTATGGCTTTACTTACCTAACCATTTTACTTTTGGTACCAGTCTTAGACTCTCTTTATGCCTGTCTCATTCCTAGCAATATATTTGTGATCCCATCTCCATATTCCACCTGTGTAAATTTATCTGTGCTCCAGACGCAGCTCAAATTCTATTCTTTCCATGAAGCATTCTCCAGGGCACTCAACAATGTGCTAACTTCTGGCGGTATTGTTGCCCAGGCATTATGGTGTGGATAAAAAATGCCTCCCAAAGTCATACAGTCAGAGGTGGAGCCTTTTTGGAAGGGGCAGTTCACAGAGAGCATGAGCCAAGGCAAAACAAAACAAAAGTTCTTTGTGTTGTTCCTGCCCTCTCTTCAGCTTCCTGTGTCAGATGATGTGTCCCAGTGACAGGAAAGGGACAGTACAGAAGTGAACACCTTGCTGTGACTGAACCTGGCTGTGTGCTTTGGAGGCCTTTCCAACTGGTTTGTGGGAAGAGTTTGGAAAGGTGTGGAGATATGGGCTACAGAAGCCATAATGTGTGATGAGCAGAGGCTGATGGGTGATTCTGGCTAAATTTCAGAAGACTAGTGTGGAGGTTTAGCTTGGGAGCAAGGGCTCCATTGACATTTGGTTTGGGTTGGACATGTGGGTTACACTTTTGCAGAGCATCTTTTATATTTTGTTTGTATCCTGAGAATTTTTTAGGAGTCTGAGGTTAAGGGTGGTAAACTAATTAATCAGGTGGAGGAAATTTTAAAGCATGTAAGATATAGCCTATGACATGGGTACTGCTGGCTGCTTTTGGCAGATCCATAGTGAGAATCAGGGACAAAAAACACATGGGAAATGTTTGCAGTTTCATCAGAAAACAATAAAGGCAGACCTGAAGCAAAGGACAGTGAGGTGTCTGAAAAGCTTATCAAAAAATGAAGCCAGGTAGTTTGCATCAGGAAAATAGGAAAGATTGCTGGAGGGCATCTCAGCAGTCAACAAGGCCATATCCTTTACAAGCTCAGTGGTGCAAACCTGTAAAAAACATTCATTGGAGAAGAAAGTCACTAGGATGCTTTATCCAGAAAGGCCACCTAGGGAATTAGTTCTCTAGGGTCTTCTTACAGTAGACAGCCATCTGGCAACTCAGAGGTCACTGCAGTCATGGTTCGATGGGGCCTGATGTCAGACCTTTTTGTCATCCACATGCTAGTAGGTTTTACAGTCAAGAAAAATGTGAGAGTTAATGTGGTCATGGAGGCTTCCACCCAGAATTCAAGGCCTTGGAGGCCAAGGAAGGAGTCTCTGGGAAATTGGAATATGAAGCTCTGAAAGTGAAGGAGAAAGTGTGGTGGTGACTTCAGGAACTTGCAGATACCAGGAATATGAAACATCTGCTGAAGAAAACCACAGGAAATAATAAAAGCTGTCCTGAGGGGTGTTGGGCAAGGTCACAGGCGTGGTGGTATGCAGTGCTTTGGCGCTCACATCTCACCACAGTTTCTCCTGGGCACTGAACATGATGCTACATGAAATAATGTTTGTGCTGCTGGGTTTTGGTCTTGCTTTGATACTACTCCTTTTTATTCCGTTTGGAATGGTAACATTCACCGTGTACCTTCATATGCTCGAAGTAGTTAAGGGTTTTTTATTTTTTACTTTCACAGGGACCCACAGCTAAGAGTTAACCTTCAGTATCAGAGAAGACTTTGGGCATAAACTTTACAGAAATGCTGGAACTGTTTAAATGCTGTCAACTGTTAGGGATGGACTGAATGGAGTTTGCATAAAAATGGACATAAAGAGAGAGAAAATTACATACAGAACTTGGCTATTTAATCCAACTCAGGGTTTTTCCTCTGAGTAGCCTTTCTCATTAATAAATCTTGCAAGGTTGTATTATCTGTCCCCAATGTAACCTAAAAGGTGATATTTTATAGCATTGTTTTATATTACTAATTAAGATTTTTCATTTAATATAATCTATATATTTATATGGCCACTCATTATATCTGTGATTAAATTTGAATATAGGCATGAAACTAAATATATAACTTCCTAAATTAGTTTATCATCTACCACAGAATAGTGTCATAAATTTTGCTGTAGAGAAACTTTAAACATGCCACTGGTTTAGTTTTTCTGCCCTGCTGTTCCTGTGAAACTTGGCATAGTGCTACTGTCTACCCCAAAGCCTGCCTCTTGATCTAAGGGACAGGCCTAGGAAGGGAGGAAGGAAATCCTGTTTGTGTAACTGCCTCCCTGAGGGTTGAGAATGGGCCACCAAACCTATAAAGTTACAGAGTTTGTTTTGCTTTTCTGTCAAAGCACATTAGGCAGCGATTCCTTGAGGGGCTAATGAAGGATGACAGGATGTGTGTGACAGGCATTCGATGCAGCCGGTTGTGACTCAGCGTGACAAGCGGAGTTTCTCAGTGAGGCTGGTGCAGGGCTGTCCTGTGGGCAGCAGCCTAGGGCAGAACAGGATTAGATCTGTGCTCTTGTGCTTCTGTTTCGTGCTCTTTCTGTGTATGCGTGTGCCTGGGTTAGTAGCCTCCATTTATTAAAATGTATTTTAAATAATATAAATGTATTAATTTCAGGAAAATTGATACCATTGTAGCACTCTTTCATTTAGAACAAGTATTTAACTGCAGAAAAAGTGTGGTATTTTTTTTAACGAACTTGGTCAATTTTGTAAAAAATTTAGATTTTTCACCTATTATGTGATGCTTGTTTTTTCAGTTTAGTTTTTTTTAATTATTTATCAGTTTCTTCCTTTCTGACGTGACCTGCCTCACAGTGAGGGGCTACTCAAAGATGGTTTATGTGAAGAAGTTTGAGTCTGTGGTAACGGCTATATTGTTTCTCCATATTTTTCCCTTGACATTTTCAGAGTGACCTTCATCATCATATGATTCATTGTGATAAATTATCCGTTTCACTCAAGAAACTAAAAATTATAAGCCATTTTGTAACCCCCTCAAGTTGATTTGAGGAAAAAAAGACAGTAATGGCAGTGCAAGCCAGAGAGCTCTGCACTGTCTACCATGTACCCTCCCTCTCCCCGTTTCCTGATGTGTGGCTTTCCATAGGTGGTTGTGAGTTTTAAGAATAATAACAGTTAGGGCTCGGAGGGCCAGGGGTGTGTCACAGATGTCAGCCCTCCATATGCATAGGTATTGGGCACAGTCTGCGTTACTTATCAACAGTCTGCGTTACTTATAAAAGGTAAAGCATAGACATGATTTTCTAATTTAAAAATAATAATTAAGTGCACTTTTCTCCATGGGAAGTTAAAGAGAACTAGTTTTGTTTAAAAACAGCCATTTCATGGAACTACATTATGGCTATTTATATTTTTAGACAAGTAAACATAATGAAAAATAATTCACTTTTCTTCAGTCTATACCTCCCCTCAGGAAAAAAATATTTCCAACACACCAAGTATTACTGAATTAATTTAGGGGTTGGTTTAGGGTTATAGGGTTATAAAACATTGTTTTTTTGTTACAATGTGATACAATAATAGCTAGGAGAACATTTAATTGGCATACTTAAAAAGATCAACAACCTTTTGTAATTTTGTTTTCTTTGGCGTTCACACTTAGCTCTACAAGCGTGTTGGGCTACTAGGCATGGTGATCAATTCTCAGTTTCTCAGATGTGCATTTTTGAAGAAACTGTGATGTTAAGTTGAGTTACATCCAAAGCTAATGTTTACCTTTGTCATCTCCTTCAGCTCTGACATGACCACTCATCCCGCATGCATTTCCCAAGCTGTGACAAGACAGTTGCAGCTCTTCTCCGTCCCGTGCTGTCCCCGAGCCTTTCCACTCACTGTGGATCCGGTGCCCCAGGACACCTCAGCTCCTCTTTCCCTCCATCCACTCAGGACTCAGAGCTCTGCAGCTGAGGTTCCCTTCTCAGGAGACTGAGGGGAAAAGAAGTGTCACACTTCATGCTGTCACAGGCATGGATGGCTTGATCTCCTCGGTGGGACCAGACCTTTTCAGGTACTTCTCTGAGAGGGTGATTGTTCATACACACAGTTTCCAAGTTGGTCAAATTTTGAATGGTTCATTAAGGTGAAGTGACTTCTCCTTCAGCTTGCTGCAGGTTGTTTTTGGATGCGAGGACCCCAAGCTTCCACTGTGGGATCAGCTCCCTGTGTCATTCCAGCAGTGAGCAGTTTTGACTGTAGTTTGACTAGCTGGGAAAAATGTTCTACAAAGGCTGCACAGTTGATTTACAACACTTGCCGTGTGTGAAGCGTGGAGGATGCTAGCTTTCTGAGCGTGTGTGTGTCTAACACAAGAGGTCACTTCGCTTGTTTGAGTCATTGGAAATTTGAGTAATGGTAAATGACAACAATTTTAAACAAAGTGAAATTTTAAAATGAAACTTTGTCATTTGTCTCTGGCCACTTTGCAGCATTCCCCCGTCACATGTGACAGGGCACTGTCCTGCATTTGCGGACTGAGCCAGTCCGTGTGTGGCAGTGTCTGTCAGACAAGCCGTCCTCTGTGTGACCGAGGCCGCAGCTCGTGATGAAGATGCGCTCACTTCCCTTTGTACTGCACCCTCCACATAAGAGCACCCGTAAGTGTAGCTCCAGATGGGTGCTACGAATGCACTTGCAGAGCTTTTGGGTTTTATCTCCAGTGCAAGGAGGGCACTGGCCTTCCTCTCTGCCGTCCATGTGGGAAGCCACAGAGGAGCAGACCAGGGTGCGGGAGAAATGAGACACTTTCGGAAACTCAGTCCTCTCAAGCATGTCTCCTGAGTGGTGCATAGATTGGACCAACAGAGAGGAGGATGGTTGTGGTCTTTATTAAATCCATTAATTTTATAAAGGAAATCAGAGAAAAAAATCTAAACTGTAAATTTAAGGGCCAAATGTGTTTAGTCGGAATGTTTTTGCAGAGAGTTAAAAATCTTAATATTTCTCTCATCCGTATGGCCTGTGCAGATGGAGTATTGAGGTTGTCAAATACAGAGCTTGGGACAAATGTAAAAATATCCTAAATTGAGATTTGCAAGCATGAAGGCACTGAAGTATAAAACATTCTAAAAGTGAACACAAACAGCTTCAATCTCTGTCTCATCCACTTGTCATGCTTTTTCTCTGAGGCATCTTAAAAGGTAAATCTGTGTCTTTACTCTTTCTATCCAAATGTAAAATGTGCAGCAAAGAGAGAACCATGACAGAATGCAGAATGCAGTCCATCAAGGGCAGAGGAACCACCTTGTAACAATACTGGGTATTAATTGAAAGCAATTTCATTATCCATTTCAAAAGTCTAAATTCTTTGAGGTAGAGATAAATGTCACATGTGAGGTTTTCAGAATGAAATGGGCCCCTTTGAATGAGCTCTTGGCAGATCCAGTAGCTGGTCCATTAAATAATTAAATTTTTATATTCCTTTTACCATTTGTTTTCAGCTAGAAAAAGCCTGCCTTTATTTAGTTTTGTTTATGGTCTCTTCTTACATCATGACAAAATTCCAACGTGGGAGTAAACATTAGCTCTTTGTGGTTTCTCCCTGGGTCACTGGTTGGGGTAAGGTTAGACATGTTAAATATCAAGCACCTTTCTCAATACCATTTAATGCAATGTTTGTTATCACTGTGCTACAATTTTATTTCAGGATGAAACACTACTGGCTATATTCTTTGTGACATTAGGAAACAGGTGATAAACACGAGAAAACTGGCAGTACCCCAAGACTGCTTTCCTTACACTTCTCTGTGGATGTAGACTTCATTTTTCTTTGCTAACAGTTTCTTCAAAATACAGGTGGAAAGATCCAGAAAGAACTATTTCTTGTATAACTTTTACATATGTCACACGTGTTAAGTGGAACAGCGTTGGTGTAGACCCTAATAGTTGTACCTACCCACGTGCTTAAATTTTGGTATTATTTCTTGCAATCTCATTGATTTATAAACACTAAGGCTAAAGCGTTTCAGAAAATATGTCTCTTATCAACCAGCACACACAAAAGAGTGTTCAGGGAACTGAACAATCCAAGTCCAAGTATTTCCTAAGGTGCCATCTTTGTAACAGAGCAATAAATGCAAGTGACTTTTCTACTCACATATGTAAATTAACATGGGAGATGTCGAGCATGTGACACCTTCACTGTGTGTGAATATAAATTTAACTGTTTTACATGTACTACTGTCACTGATTGCTAGAACAATTCTCCAAAGAAAGGCTTTTTACCATCTTTATATTAATAGTTATTTTTCAGAAAAAAATCAATGAGATACACAGGTCATATACCTGAGGAGGGGTCCACAGCTCATGATTGGCAGGGGCAGTCTCCAAACTGAAGGCATTTTCCCCAAAACCTACAGGCAGATTTGTCAGTATGATGTAACAGAATCATCAGATGTTTGTGAGATCCCTTCTCTGGTTAGATGCTGTTCTTGGTGCTAGCAGTAAATTCATTGCTTAGAGATGTCACCGTGTTTTGTTTGTTTCAGGGTAAGTTCTGAAATGGTACAATAAGGTCAGAGAATACTAAGTGTCAAGCAGTCCCAGAGGATAGCCAGGATCAAGGCATGTATTTAAACCCCAATGGACAGCATGGGAAGGTTTTGTAGTGTAGCTACCCCTGGAAGTTAGTGCTTTCATTTCTTGGGTACAGATTGTAGCTCTGCTTTGTTGAAAGCCAGGAACTTTTTCAGTGGTGAAAGCTAAAAAAAAATTGTTTTTCTGTCTCAGACTAGAAGCCCTGTATTCATACTTGTTGTTCATAGCAAGGCCACTGAAAGCCGTCCTGCTGTCACTGACACGGAAGAAAATTGATCCTGTTAGCAGAGGCAGTAACCACAATAATAAATAGCGGCTGCCATCTGGTAACTCTTATTCCTAGGCTGAGGGCTCTTCTACCTGCTTACATCCAAAATTCAATTTAATGCTCAGTGTATCCTGTGAGATGAGGACTATTACTCCCATCCTGGAAAGGAAACTGAGGCACTGGCAGGTGTGCTGTTCAAGGAAGTGTAGCTGTTTCCAACAGAGCCCACCTACCCTGGATGGAGCTAGTGTCATGACTAAGATCTCTGACCGATGTACATCCCAGCTCTCTAAACTTTTTCCTTCTGTAACATTAGACTCAACATTAATTTTCCTGTGCCTCGGTTTTCTCATTAGTAACATAAGGACATGCCTATAACAATACCTTCTCAGTAGCATTAAAAGAGGATTATAATATTAGTTGTATTAAGAGCCCTTAGAGCATTGCCAGCCACATAGCAAGGCTCAAGAGTAAGAGTCGTTGCTGTTACCACTTCTCGTAGAAGAAAAAAGATGTAATAAAATCAATTCATGATAGGGACACATGGAATTTAGAGCATTGTTAGTCAGCATCCACATATTAAAGAGACTGTGTTCACTAATATTGTAAAGTTGTAAAGACAGAATGCAATTAATCTCACACATTTTGTATTATATGAAGAGAATATATGATCTTAGCATCTTTTACCAGCATTCATTTTGCTTGAAATCAAAGTAATTCTAACATTACTCCTTATCTTAGGTCTAAAACTCAGTAGCCAAACAAGAGACCTAAATCTTCATATTCCAAATCAAAAGAGAAACTATTTTCACATGTTTCCTAGTATCAAGTTAAAAATGTCAGTATTTTGAAGGGAAAAATTTCCCATTGGTTGCCTAACACAAGTTGGCTTCCTGTGCTTTAATTTGTTAATTAGCAAGAATGTGTGTAGCAAATCAATATTAGCTAACACCTTGTTAAATACAGCTAGGAAACTTGTGATAAAATGTAAATATTAGACTGTCTGACATTCCTACCACTGTCTATCTGTTGGTGAGGGAAACTCCCGGGGTGCATTCTGTCCTGTCCTGTCATTCCCTTCTTTTACATGACTAGAGCCACCATGTTCCAGGGAAAAAGTACACGTTTCCAAAGGTGTGGTGTGAGAAGAGTGTTAGCAAGTGTGTGTGTGTGTGTGTGTGTGAGAGAGAGAGAGAGAGAGAGACAGAGAGAGAGAGAGAGAGAGAGAGAGAGTGTGTGTCAGACAGCAAGTGTCATAGTGTAGAAATTTCATATCCTGGACTTCAATGCTACAGTAACCAGTGAAACTATTTAAAATAGCAATGAATCAGCCCATCAAAAGACTCGCTCATGTTGCGGAATGAAAGAAGGAAGTATTGAACCAGAAACAAAGTTTTTGAAAAGACAATGAAGCAGAATTTGAAGTAAGTTGCAACCGTTAAGTATTTTATGAATATATGCCCCTAGAATGTGTTTAAAGTGATTAAATTTCTTCATAAAACATTTACTTTACACTTGGGGTCTTAAGATTGAGAACTGCAACACTAACTTTAACTGTACTGTTTTGCATACAAAACCTGATGTCCTTGTAAAACGTACTCTGAATTCCCTGGTTTCCTCTTGTCGCTTTGGTGCAGCAGATGACGTTTGTCACCTGTATTAACTTTCTGCAGCAGTCCTCATCAGAGTGGGATGGATGCTCTTGCAGAAGATGCATAAACGTCACTTGGTGTCCTCCAGGGAGTCAGCCCTGGCAAGGGATTAGCACACAGGGGACAGAACAGAGTCCTCCTTGTTAGCACCAATGAAGAGGTGGGCCAGGTGGCAGCAGGTCTGCGTGGTGGCCTTGGTGAGCAGTGTGTGTAGTAACGAGGTGACTCGTGTGTCATTTCACAGTCCAGCGTGGCTGCATCTCTGTGCTGTGTCCTTATGCAGCTTCCTTCAAACTGCAGGAAGGTATGACGGGAACTCTAGGGGAAAATGTTGGAGAAGAGCTGTATAACAGAATTGTTTGAAAGTTAACAAAACTAATCCAACAAAAAAGGTTAAAATAACACAAAAGCAAAAAGGCCACCGTTAGCAAGAAAGCCAAGGCAATGACAAAATGTCAAGTTGGACTCTTTGAATAGGAATGAGAATTCTTAAAATCCCTCCGTACCATCCCTGACTCCCCCTCCCTGGTCCCCACACCCATCTCTGTTGTCATCAACTGGGGGACACATTGTTAAGTGTGGCCTCCTCCCAGCACTGACATGAAAGGAACTTACTTGGTGAGGAGGCGTCCTGTCCTCTCCTGTTGGCAAAACAACAGAACCACAAACCAACCCCCAAGCCAGAAAAACACTCAGGAAAATAATTTCTCAATATCTTGTCCACAGCCTCGTGAATTGCTACACTGGTAGGATGAACAAGTTTTAACCCTGGTAGAATAAACTACCAAGAGGGGTGTTTGGGTTTTTTTTAGTTTTCTTTTTTTCACCTTAATGGCACACTGAAGAAAGATAAAACATTTGTAATCAAGGAGAGCAAACTATTTCCTGCATTTAGTAGGAGTTTAGTAGAATGGAAGAGGAATCAGAAAACAAACTAGACAAGCTCCTCTGAAAACGCAAATGGCCCTGGAAGAGAAACCTAGAGAGTCTCGGCTGAGTCTGTTTCATTGCAGCAGAAGACAGAATCCGTGGCCGAGACCCTGAGGTCACCACTCAGCATGGGCACCGTGCCAGATTGGCTCCAGTCCAAAAGTATCGTACTGCTTAGAATTGACAGAGATTTGAGGAAAAGGTACCTCCAATGTTGAGTTGAGAAGAAGGTATTCATCTGAAATTTTGGGGAAAAAATTTTGTGATATGGATCACAGTTTAAAATATACATAGAGGTACAGTCCCTGACTCAGAAATTCCACTCTAATGAACGTTACCTGCCATCATTCTCATTTGAAAAAAAAAGCCAGAATCTCTGTTCCAGATTTTGTGCAGCAGGAAAACACTAGAAACAACTCTGAGGATTCTCAATGAGGAATGCGCAGTTATGTGTAGACCAGACAGAGGCAATTCAATGCGCCAGGACTATGCATGTTCTCCTGTGAGAAGAGTCCCACATACTACTCAAGGCACATCAAGAGTCTCACTGAACCCAAAGCAAGAGCGGAGTGCTGGCATCGTGCTAAGTAAAATACAGATTTCATGTGTGTGAAAGGAGACCAGGGCAGGGGAAGAAGTGACTTTTCTCCTTCCGTAGTATATGCTTTACTTTGTTCGACAATTTTGCTGGGCACCAGTACTGTGTGTGTTTCCAAGTGCTCAGTGATCATGGAATGTCCACCCCGTGATGGGAGGGAGGGGCTCAGGGGGACCTGTGTGGCCTCGGGACCAGCTCATTACCAGAGTGGGGAAACAGTGCCACCGTCCTCCTGTGCACCCAGCATTAAAACCTAAGGTGCCATTTTCTAGCTTTTCTCCGTGTCACACAGAATACTGATGGGAACAGATGGTGCCTTGTCCTGTGAGCGACTGGATTCCCAACCCAGCAAACCCAGCACATGGCAACAGTGCTGCCCTCAACACTGATGTGGGCGGATACCAGGTAGTGCCAGTGCAATGTGGACTTTTAAGGAAAAGAAAGGAAGAATATTTGATGCTGATTTTATATAATTTATTGAAAATGGAAGGTGCATGCCAAAGGGCACCCTGTAAAGGGACAGAAAGATATTGGCTATTGTAGGGTGTGACCTGGAAGGAAATGTGGCCTTTTTTAGAGCTAGGCCATTTCCCATGCAATGATTCTCAGTAGGTATTGCAGAGATGACTGACCTATTCAATTTAGATTCTGTTCTACCTAGCACTTAGGTGAATGTGTTGCCTCTTATTAGTCAATTAGATCTTAAGATAAAAGGCTTATCAAACTTTATGTGTAGTCCCTGAAGAACAGTGTGTTGACCTACGATGTCTCGCCTTTACGGTGGTGTGACAGTAGTAGGCATGCAGTGGAGATGGAATTCACAGTTTGAATTTTAATCTCCTTCTGGGCTGGCAGTGTGCAGCACAGTCGTCTCTTCTGGTGCCGGCAGTAGCTGTGAGCTGCAGTTCTTAGCCACACAGTCCTACTGAAGCAATCAGTACTGCACGGTGGCCTAGTTTCCTGATCTATGATATTTGGAAAGTATGTGTTTTTGATTTACAGTGGCATTATTTGAAGGTAATCCCATCATAATCCAGTAGGTGTGTGTGTGTATGTGTGTGTGTGTGTGAGTTTATTTTAATGGGAATCTTGAAAAGACACATGAGCAGGCCTAAAGTAGGAATTCTGATAAACCAATATGACCTAAAGTTGCTAGGTGTTTGTATATATATCTTACAATGCATACAGATATCAACATTAATAGAAGCTTCATCACATGTCGAGAAGTAGATGATGTAGCGTATCTCGACCCATTCGCTATGTCTGCGTACTTCAGCTTAGCCTGAAGACTATCATCAGTGGATCACATCATTCACCCACTTTCTTTCTGTAGGCATTTATTAAAAGGGAGCAGCTCATGGTAGACATTCTGTGTTAACAGGGAAATTCAGTGTGCACTTAGCAAAACATGAAATGACAATAAAAAAGAGCATGTAAATGAGATTTGTTCTCCAGATGTGACAGCTGATTAATATTTATATGATTCAGGTTTCCATCTGTCTCATCGCTTTCATTTTGTTTACCAATTGTGCCTGTAAAACCCAAGCCGAGCACAATGTAAACTGTATGCTTGTTTAGCAAATAAAAATAAAGCAAGGTTCAGTTCCTCAGATCCAAGCACTTGCTCTCTATCAGGCACTGAGAAAATCTGAAAAAGGTCAAAAATGAATCTGCCATACCTCATGCAGTCAAGAAATTGATGTCCGTCAGAAGAGATGTTTTAAATAAAGAATCTGTAGTACATTCCCAGATGGATAATGTACACAGTGTACTTTCTTAGGGACATTTTACGAAGCTGTGTTCACAGCAGTGTGGCGAAGGATGTGGTCGCTTGTCCAGGACTAGAGTGTGGTGTCCGCCAGCACTGTGGGGAGGAGGTGGTTCATTTGAGGCCTGGCTGTTCACGTGGGCTGTGGCGAAGGAAGGAGGAACACCCCACAGGTACAGGGGAGGAGCTGACAGTGCTCTCAGGGGGTCACTAGACTTCATTTTCAACTTTTTTGGGGTGTAACCAAGGGAAAGGAAAAGAATGACACAACACAGTTAAGCATCATTCTTACTACCTAGATAACAATGTTATTTTTATAGTTTCATTATTCATTTAGTTTTACAAATGATGTAAAACTTTTTAAAATGTTTACTGTGTTACAGCAGTTTTACTTAAAAAAGAAAACCTATTATCTGATTGGTTTCCTTGTAGTTAGAATATTCAGAAATTTAACTTAAGGTACGAGTTGTCAATGTAGGAGATATTTTGGCATTCTGTTACTGGAAACTTTAATATTTTTAAAAACCTATGTTGATTGCTGGGTTGATTTTCTTTGCTTTTTTTTCTTCCTTTGCTTTATGCTAGAACTGAGTGGTTCAAAATACATAAGGATGCTACAAAATGGTGCTGTGTGGATTGTTTCGGGCACGCGTGTCCCATGGTCATTTTTGTGCCGAGAGACTTAACATTTGCAAGGAACCTGTTCCGTAGTGAAAACAAAGGGTAAGGAAGGTTTTATGTATCACTGTCCATCTCCACAAGAGTTACCCACAAACTGACTTATTTGTTGGCATTTTCAGAGACTAAGGAAGAGGAAAGATTGGAAAAGTGAGGTAGAGTAGGGGAAGTTGCAATTGGACTTTCCTCGTGTGTTGAAGGGGGACTGCTGGAGAGTTTAAATCAGAGGAGCACAACAGTCTCCTTTATGTTTTTAAAAGATGACTCAGTTTCTGGTCAGTAAGATCATTGGAGAATCTCAAGCAGAAAACAGAACCAGATGTGATCCAAGTGGGAGATGATTGTAGGATGAGCTAGTGGCAGATCACAGGAGACGATGAGAAAGAGACTTTTGGGGGACATTTCTCTGTGGAGATGAGAGCCAGTGAAGATCCAGTTTAAGGTTTGGGAAATGTTATGTGCTAAAATGCAAAGTTTGGGTGTGAAAAGTTTGGGGGCCAGGAATGTATGGGGATCAAGATTTATGTTTTGTATAAGTTAGAATTTAAATATTTATTAGACAGCCAAGTAAAGATACCAAGTAGGCAACTGGATTTGTGATTTTAAAACCCAAGGGAGTGCTCAAGTTGGGAAACACATTGTCAGTGATCAACTTACAGCCTCCAAAAATGTGAGTGTGGGTGAAATTACAAGAGAAAATATATGTGTTTTGGAAGACTCGGTTACAACAGAAGACGGCTGTGAGTCCCTCCAGTCTATTCTTGAAGTTTTGCAGGTAAATATTTCCTTGTTCAAGTTTACCATGTCTGTGAACTTTTTATTTGCATTAAATGGTGTATGCAGGACAGCACAATACAGAATTTTCAGTGGCATTGCAATGAATTCATCTTAAGTGATATGAAGGTATCATTTCCCTTAGAATAATCAATACTAACAAATACGTTTCATGCCTTGTTCATCTTCCTAATACTAATACTACATAAAGAATAAGAATGAATAAGAAGAAAAGCCCCAACAGGAAGTTGCTCAACCAAATAGCCTTAATGTGGGTGTCAGGTGTAACTATTCCTGACTAATTCCTCCAGTCCAGGTAGATGACCAGACATTTTTCTTGACAGCAGAAAGGAGCAAAATAGTTTTCACTCATCTCAGGTTCACAATGGTAATAATACTAGTGATACTGGTGCTACCAGCATTCTCTCCTGATTGTTTACCTATTTCAGGATTTATTTTTAACAAACAACATAGATGAGATGAGTGTCTTTTTGCCCTGTATTTTCTTGCAACACCACTAGTATTAAGTAAACTATCAAAAGAAATTTCAATTAATTGTCCTTAATCCTGAAATTGATAAGAACATTGAAAATAAAAAGGATGGACCATTTCTGTACTTAATTTTGACAATTAGTAAAGAGGGTACTATGAGTTCTTAGGTAGCAAATGCATTAACTGAAACAAAAATTGAATTCCATATAAACTCTGAAATTTTCAACAGATGAAAACATGGTTTGAACCATTACACATCAGCTAAACACAGGCAATATTAATAGTTTCTATTTTTATTATGGAGGTAGTACACTAAAGCATCATGGTCTCAAAATCTTGCATAGGATATTATTTTTTTAAAGGGGGAGATTTGACGGACAAATAAGTTTGTGGGTTAAACAAACTCAAACATCTGGAAATTTATAATTTTCAATTATACACTTAATTTCCCAGGACTAAAAATTAACCAGCAATCCCAAAATATTATGACTACAAAGTTCAGAATTTTTTTATTGTTTATTTTTTCACTTCTTTTAGAAGCACTATCTTTTAGACTACAGAGTCAGTATTTCATTGTTTTTTTTTTCTACTTCTTTAAGAACCACTATTGGAAAATTCTTCAGAAAACAAACAGACTGAGTCTAAAGAAGGGTAGAGGATATACTGCACAAATACACTTTATTAGCTGTAACTTTGAAAGACATCACTTTGCGTCATTTATAGGGATATAAAACTGTCAGGAACTTCCAAGGTTGAGAAGGGCAAGTACTGTGTTTAAGAAAGAGATGAAAGATGGTGCCAGGCTCGTCCGTGAGGGCAGCAAACCCTGCTTCTGGCTCCTGATGCCTGGGTCCTTGTGGCTTCTCCCCACTGCTGCCAGCTTTCCTTCTGCACCACCTCAGCACCTGTTTGTAACATCCTTCCCCAGAGAGTGTTGAAGTAGTCATTCCCTTCACCACCCTTTGCCTCAGTAAAGCCGACTCCTGCAGAAGGTCCACCACCTCTGGGAAGACCTGGCTTGCATTTGGTGTGGTCTAAGAGGTCTGTCTAGTTCCTTAACAAAGACGTACTCTTGTGGCACTGTCAGCCCCATGACGAAGAAGTAAAACGTGTCACTATTGAGGGGGTGCGGGACATCTGGGCGTCAGCTTCAGTTTGGCTAGGATCCATAGCAGTGCTGGATAACGTGTGATACCCCAGGAAGGCAGGGTTAAACGAAACCGTAGCAGTAACTGCAGCTGGGGCTCAGTCTTATGGTTGCTACTGGTGGGTTCTTTAAAATGCGGTGTTTGTCTAAGTTACTTCTCTGGTTCCTGGGATAAAATACCCAATACCTGCAATTTAAAGGAAGATTCATTTTAGCTGAGTGCTAGACCTTCCTGTCCTTCCCCGATCAGGTGCCTGGTGGAGGACAGCTGCTCATGGGATGGTAGACAGGAAGAGAGTGAAGGGGGAAGACAAGTCCTTCCTGGCCGTGAGTTCCCAGAGCAGTCAGCTAGAAGCCCTGCATCCCATCACCCAATCATCTCTTGAACACCATCCCTGGAGGCTTTCAGGAAACACCCAGATAGAAACCACAGTGGCCCCATACTCTCTGTGGCCTGATAAAGATAACACCTTCACGGGACTGTCGGGTTGTAAAATGTGATGTATGAAGAGATGTGAAAATATTCTGAGAAACAGAAGAGCAACATGGTATTCTTTCAGCAAGTTCATATTACACACTAGAAGATCAGGCTTGATCCAAAACATTTGCAAATGATCTGTATGGTCGATGCGTTGTGTCAGCTTGAGACCCTTAGAAGCTTAACTTAGTAACTTAGCAGCTCTACATTCTGGGGTATAGAGGGCAGCCATTTGTGCTCCAAAATGCTGTGATGCTTGATTCATTGTGTTGGCTTGGGTTTAGAGATGTAACTCAGCATTTGGCCAGGGCCCTCAGTTTATAAACATCCTGAGCCTGAGAGGGCGCATGGAGATGGCTGAGTGCCACCCCCGCACTGGAGGGGTAGCCTGCTTACAATAAAGGGAGGAAGAGAGGCAGCTTCTTCTCCCCCTTTTGCTCTGGTTGCTTTTGCTGTCTTCTGCTGTCTTGAAGCGTAGTCTCTGTGATGCCATCCTGTTAGGGAGCCATGATTATGGACTGAAACCTGTGAGCTACATAAAGCTTCCCTTCCTTAATTCTTGGCATGGAGTATTTTGTCTCACCAGTGAGACAAACGTTACTAAGACATGATCCAATTGTTATATGTTCCAGGAGTGAATCAGAATATTAGAACTAAAATTGGCCCAAAAGTCAGTAAATATAACAGAAGCCCCCTCCCCACCAAAGAGAGAAAGAAAAAAGGAAAAAAGGAAAGAAGGAAGGAAGGAAGGAGAAAGAAAGAAAGAAAGAAAGAAAGAGAGAGAGAGAGAGAGAGAGAAAGAAAGGAAAAAAGAAAGAAAGAAAGAAAGAGAAAGAAAGAAAGAAAGAAAGAAAGAAAGAAAGTAAAAAGAAAAGAAAGAAAGGCAGCATTAACTGAAGGTAAAGCCTGAACTAGAATCCAGCTGTGTGAATCTGGGCTGGTATCTTCCTGCAGTATTCAGATGTTTCTGAAGGTACGTGGTAGACCCTGATTTGAACTCCGCATGTGAGAGAGAGGCCACCACCATCAGGGTTAGGTCAGGAATCTCAGCATCTTTGTTTCTTGCTTAGGTTATAAGAGTTATGATTGGATAGTCTACGAATCAGTACTATTTCAGTTCCATAGTGATATAACAAGGGCATATGGCTAGGAAAGCTTGCTACAGTGACTCTGTCACTCTAGAGAGTATTCCTCTCTTCTAGCAGCTTTGGGACTGAGTCCAAAATCTTTGCATTCTTGCTTAGCCCCACCTCCCCCGACCTCCTGGCTCTGTGGTGGAAGAAGCCAGCTTCTGCTGTGCTATTTGCCCAAAACCTTTTACCAAGCTTTCCACACAGTTATATTGAGAGATCTCACGCCAAAACTGTGTTAAAGTACACCTGTATCCTATATTGAATATAATTTTGATCTAAAGTAATAGATAAGAGATTTGTACAGGTGTAGTTCATCTAATAACAGGAATGGGCTCTTGCATGTAAGTTAATAAATGTGGCCTCTAGATCATTTTTTAATTAAAATCACAGATCACTCGCTGACCAGACTTATGACTAAGAAACATTAAATGATGTCTAATCCTTGCATGTTTCAACTGTACGTCGGGGATGCTGGAAAATGACTTCAGAGAGCCATAGCAGAGAGTACGCAAGCCGGTAAAGGCCTTTAAAATTTCTTCAAAGCTTAGTAGCTGTGTAAGCTTTGTGAGGGGCACTCAAATACCCACTGGACTGTTCTTTCAGCTTGCGTTTTGATATTCAGAATAAAAAAACGAGAAACCCCCTTTCGCATGTGTCACTGCCATCATTAGTATCACTGTTGTCAGCGACATGATTGACACTTGGCAGCTCTTAGAAGCTAAAATAAAATTTAACCTCAACCAAATGTTTTGAAATTTGTACTTAAATTTAATCATTTAATAATTTTTTAAAGGACTCATGAAATTTGATAATCAGTGTCATTATCTGGATAGATAATGTCTCTGATCAATTTGAATTTTTTTAGTTAATGTTTGTTAGAGATGGCGAGCTTTTCTCCATCTAGAAAAATTAGTCCTGAGCGATGAAGTAGTCACGCATCTGGTTTACCTCTGACTTTTATGCAGTAGACTGTAAGCAAACAGCAAGTGTGATGGAAGTTTCCATTTCCATCCTTATTCCGTGGAGCAGCACCTGAGTATACCGGGCCGTGCCCCGCCCTACGGCCAGGAAGAGGAGCAGGTGGGAAGGAAGCACAGAGCGAACAGCATTGCACATGAAGAGCACACTGCTTCCCATCACGCTGCACGCCCTGAGCAAACTGCTGTGAGAGAGGCAATGAGGGACCAGGTGGGGGGACTGGACACAGGACTGAGCAGGTCGAAGCACTGCACCTTGTCCTTCAGGGGCTGTCATGTTCTGTGCAGGTCCTCCCCAGGTGCATGTGCACTCTCACCGCCCATCTGCAGCACTGTGTAGAGAGGAGGACCTCGCAGTGCACAGTACATTCATTGGGGGGGGAGACAAGGACACTGGCCAGAGGCTAGAAGGAGTGAGTTTGTACACTGTGACCCCTTCTTCCACGTGACAGCCTAACAGGAAGCTGCTGCTCCCAGACACTGAGTACATCGGTGCCTGGATCTTAGACTTCTCATGTGCTAGAACTGTAGATCAATTTCTCTGATATAAATGACTCAGTCTAATGTATCTTGTTGTTGTGTCGTGAAGACTAAAAACACCCTTATTCTGAAATTTCAAATCAGGCTCCAGAATTGAGCTCAGGTGACATCAAGCCAGCCAGATCTGTACATATCTCCACTTAATAAGACAGCAGCATGGGTAAATTGACCCAGAGAACTTGCCTTACTGCAGATCTGGTCTCGGAGTAAACACTGGTTGCAACTTTCTGAGCTAAACGGGAGGCTCTGTCCTTGGTGGTGGCTGATTAACCTTCTTCTGTGTTTTTTGAGAGAAATTGCTTTGGCTGGTTTTCTTAAGCTTTCAGTCTTTATAGTCTCATTTCAGTGATTTTTTATTTCAGGCATAAACAGAGCTGACATTAATACCAAACTCACTTAATTGGCGAGTCAGTCAAAAGTCACTTTTCTGGCATGCAGTAAAATGAAGTCTAAGGAAGCTGTGGGTCAGTAGCTGGTGGGTGACAGGCTTGTAGACCAAGAAGAGGGAGGCAAGCCTGCATGAACAGGGAGGCCTTCATCGTCTGCTCCGGAAGGGCTTCGGCATAGCAAACAAACTTAACGTACTGCATACATTCAGCTTTAAGTGAATGTGAGGATAGGAAAATAAGTGAGGATAGGGATATAGAAAGTTCTGGAAACAAAAGCAATAGGCAGCATGTTTATAAGAAAAGAAATACAGGGCCATGGCTATAGCTCAGTGGCACAGTGCCTGCCCAGCAAGCTGAAGTCCTGAGTTCTATTCCTGGTACAAAAAAAAGGAAGAAAGACAGATAGACAGACAGATAGATACACAGTGGTAGCACACTACTTGGCTTTACACTGAACTCAAGTCACAGTGATGTATTGATTAGCCAATAACTAAAAATGATGATTCTGTTATGCCCAGAAGATTGGGAAAAGAAAGTTAGACATGATTGCCAGGCAAACAGGTACATTTAGCCTAAGAGAAACCCATTAGACAGCATCCAAAATTAAAGCAGCAAGATTACAATATTACTGAAAAATACGGATAACTAGGATAAATTTAAAACACTTTAAACACAGCCATGCTAAGGTTGGGCAAAATTTGCTCATATAAAACCATATATATATATATATATATATATATATGTGTGTGTGTGTGTGTGTGTGTGTGTTACTTTACTAAAAAAATTTAAAATTAAAAGGGTAGTATTTCTATAACTTCTCTGGTTTCTTCTTTTCCCCCTGATCTCTTGTATTTTAATGTTGTAAATAACATTAAATCTTGAAAACAATATTTGTAACATACGGCTGTTGGCTGAGGAGGATGGATACCAGTTTAGTATATGTTCCGTGGAAAAAGTTCACACAGGGAAACGCCCAGTAAAGCAGCAAAATCGTACACAGAGCGTCCAAAGCAGTGGCCCAGGTGAGAAGGGCTGCTGTAGCTGCTTCCCAAGTGGCAGCCGGGAAGGTAGTGGGACCCCGGTCTTCTTGGGCCCTGAGCTGCTAATCCAGCCACTTCCCCATGCTCGAACAGACACGCATGGTTTGCTTTTAACTCAGAACGCAAGTGCATTTTCCTTTTGAACACCAGTTATGTTTCATTTCTATTGCAAGGATTAGGGGCTCTGCTTTATCTCTATTTTCTAGGGTCCGCAGACGAGGGTCTAAACCATTTGGGAAGGGAGCAGTTCCTTGTCATGAGGCGCTCAAGTGATGGACTGGTCTCCCAGAGGTCAGGGCGAGTATATGCTGATGTAATCTGCAAGAAAACCCTCTGTCCCTGCGGTATCCAGAGCCAGGGACACCAGGTGCAGGGCACACCTGCATGTGAGGAGATAGTTGATGCTGAACATCTGACTGCTTTGTTTTTGATCCTGGGTGACCACATCTTCTCTCCTGTCCTCCAGGAGCAATGACAGACACCAGATTGCCAGCTGCTAACTCTGTCCTCCTTTAGGAGAAGCGGCAATTGGGCCATAAAATAAAATGATTAGAAAAGCTCAAAAGATGTCATTAGGTCCAAAGGCCATCTCGTATTTGCCTCCATACTGCTCTTTGCCCAGTCAGCACTCCTTAATAAACTGGGACCATTTTATTGTAGATATCATCACACCTTCATTTTCCTGAATAGCACGAGTTAGTGATTTACTGACATAGTTCTGATCAGTGCTCCATTAGAAGTCATCAGAGGCCCCCACAAATTGTCATCATCTTCACCTAACAGACACTTGCCCAAGTGTGGAGAATGTGTTTGTCCTTTTCCGA
>PVJX010020829.1:0-32795 GCA_004027295.1 Dolichotis patagonum
AAGAGACAGCCTGAGATGCTGCTTTCTGGGAGACTTCCTGGGCGTGAAGGGCAGGGCTACGGGGCCAAACAGAGCTGGCCCAGATGCCGATCTCCAGGCAGTTCCCTGTGGATGAAGGGCGTGCTTACCAGTCCCAAAGAGTCGTGCCGAGATGCAGGTCTGCACAGACTTTCGATCCAAACAGCTCAGGCCACTCTATGGTCCGGGATTTTCGGATCCCAAAGAGACAGCCTGAGATGCTGCTTTCTGGGAGACTTCCTGGGCGTGAAGGGCGGGGCTACGGGGCCAAAAAACTGTTACTAACCTCTTTTCTAATACAGATTCAGGTTTTCCAATTTTGTAGCATGCTTTAATGAGAAATATGTCCACCATCATATTGAAATATGCCATGTTTTTTAACTTATCACCAGAGATATTTGGAATATCTCATGGCACAGCATGTTCAAAATTAGTGTTCATGGTTTTTATTATTCTATGGTCTTTTCCTTTCATATTAATTTCTAAACATTCATGAATTCACAGAAAGTCTTCTAGATATAAAATGCATCACCTAACTTCTGATTCAATTAGAAGGTTACAGAGATTCTTATTATTAAATATTGTTTTGATACTAGAGTCATATGAATAGTGCCAGAATCACTAAGATAGCTGAATAACATGCAAATATAGAAGAATTTCCTTGAATAAATGTGATTATACATGGAAATAATAAAGAATTATAAAGAATATAAAATATTGAACAAACTGTCAAATAAGTATATGTTTAAACTTTTGAGTTTTCTATGGCAATTTTCCCTTAGCAAGATATACTATATAGCCCAAAAATAGTAGAGGGTAGCCTATATTTTTAAAAATGCAAATTTTGGTACTTGATTGAGGCTCTCATTTACTTACCTTGAACATGTGATATAGTCACAGGAGAACTTAGCCTTTTATTCTTAAAATGGAAAGGATAAATTTCTTCCCATAAAACTTGCTATGAAAATTAGGAAATGTTTCACCATACTTGTAGTGGTTTCCTTTTGCTAAGAGACAAATAATAAGAAAATGAAATGAAGTAATGTAAATTTTTAAATGATAGGTACAATTCTTGCTAACTTACTTCTACAGTGGTTTTCCCTTTTAAGTGCAATCTGCATATTAATAACTCTAAGTATAGTAATACTTGCTGACTTATAGTTGACACCTGATGAAGACTCAACGTCTTCATGTGCTACATCACATGTTCACTGTAACAAAGGAAGTGTGGACCCTTGATTAATACATCAGTATCTAGAATTTTTTCTGTTCTATTCTGCCAGTCAGTAAATAAATATGAAAGAAAATGAACAGCTAGTAACACATTTGATGTGTCATTCTGATGAACTTTAGAATGCTTAATATCATCATGTTTAATTTCATGTTTCATAAAAGCTTCTCAATTACAGGATCAGTTACTTTCAGTTTCCACATCAATCAGTCCAGATGGTTCTCATTATTTGATAAGGACAGCTGCAAATTGAAATTTTTGAACCTGTGATATATATTGTGTTAATCCTTGATATGAAAGTGTCCTTTTGCTGAATAATAAGTGGAACTGAAAATGGTATTCTACATGCACAAACTGAATATTGAAACATAGGCATTGAAAGAGACTCTTTAGTGCATTAAACCAAAATGAATACTAAAAACCAGAAAAATCAAGCCATTTTACTTTTGTACTTATTGATAAAATAAGAACATCATTATCTTTCTAATTCTAACTTACAGGCTAAAAAAAATTTAAAATTTGTTCTGTTTTGCAATAAACTGGATCTTCCAATAATATGTTGGCAAGCATGTAAATTACATTTTCTTGTATCATATGATTCCCTTATTATCAGTGTTCCTGAACTGAAATATTTACAAAATGTGTAATGGAATGATAGTTTCACTTTTGTTACTAATTAAGCAAATTCAGTGATACATGATTCTAGTGATTGTATTTTCATGTATTTTATGTTTTGTATTAAAACCAACTATGAAAATTAATACTTATGCAACCTTTTCACCCTTTATGTAAACAACTTGGTAACATGGTCAATTTAGAAATGGATCATCCTCCATTTATTCTTACATTTATTGACATGTTTAAGATGGAAAAAGTATAATTCTCTTGAATGTTCAAACAGGTGATAGAAATTCACAAGAGATAGAAATAATCTAAAATTACCATTATATTCTATCAAAATAGTTTCTTTGTTTTCTTTACTTCTACTGTATATGGAGCTCTTGTGTGCATTGCTTTTAGGTTCTCTTCATTAATTTAAACTATTTTCAGAAAGACTACTCTCTGAATACCATTCTAAGATTTAGTTTATCTTTGAATTATGGATATAATTCATTATTTAGATATTATGGACAGAAGGTTGAGGTCATGAGCATAACACATCTTGATACATGAAGGCGTTGCATACTTATTGTAGCCATAGTTGCCTAATGAATGTTATGAATAAAAGGATCTGTCCATTGAAGAAATGGTAGATTTCTAGAGAACCCTTCACTACATGTCAATAGGTTCATCTATGAAGTTTCTTTTCAGAGTTGTGGCGGACCCACCCATTTATCATAGAAAATCCACATGATGTGATCCACCAGGTGATGTGGGAAAACTGTGCATAGTATTTTAGGCTAACATGTAAGTAATCAACAAATTAATGTTGTTTTCCAGAAAAATAGAATTAGGCTGTGGAACATGGTAGTTTAGTGAGATAGAGTTGCAGTGTTTGAATACATGTGATAGACACAACCCATGGGTTTGCAAGTTCTAGTTGTCTATGTTGATGTACGTCAGATTGTATGCAACCACTTACTTTCATTATGATGATGGCACCCTTAGGAAAAACACATCTAAAATAGTCTCCCTCAAGATGTGCAAAATTTCCATCACTAGAAAATTCTACTCAGAGAGCTCTAGGCAGGTAATGGCAGAATAGACATGGCTTTGTGTTTCTCAGTTTAAGTCTGAGTAAGATACTATAAACAAGGAAGTTAAATAGAGAGAGTGGGAAAAGTCTGGGTTTGTTAAAAAGGACTATATGGTATATTCTACTTTAAGTTAAGGAATCTGCTATTCTGTCATTTTCCCTCTGCATTTCCCCTTCTGTAGAATTTTTTATGAGATCCTCTGGAGGAACGAATCCTCTAGAGCCTAGACTGCTTGAATAAAAATAGGGTTGCTCTTCATATTAACTATGTGACCTTGAACAAGATATTAGGCTGTAAATTAGGAATAATAATAGCATAAATTTGATCCTGTTATTGGTTAAATGATGACTTGATGTGTGTAAAAGCATGTATATGGTAGGCACTGTGTTGATTATACTTATTACTACTTTTATTTATAGAACACTGGCACTTTTAACTTTTTATTCTGAAGTAATTTATTTCAGATTCATAAAATGTTTGAAATTTAAAATGGTCTTAAATATACTTCACCAACTTTCCTCCAATAGTTACTTGTTTTATAATTGAATACACTATTAAAATAAGGTTTTGACACTGGTATAAGCAGTCTGTGTAGGTCAAGAGACTGTTTTATCAGTCTTGTAGACTTATATAATCACCAATGAAGTAAATTAAAAAGTTCATCTATCTCTACAAAAATCTGTCATGTTCTCCACTATTCTTGTTCATATTGTTAACTATTCTGTTTTTCAGTTTTTATTTTTTACTAGTACCTGTTTGTATTGCATAATGATTTCATTTGTGGTAGAAAGTTTGTACATGTACTAACAAATCTCAATTAGTTTTTCATTCCCT
The DNA here is from genome assembly GCA_004027295.1 of Dolichotis patagonum. Lineage (NCBI taxonomy): Eukaryota > Metazoa > Chordata > Mammalia > Rodentia > Caviidae > Dolichotis > Dolichotis patagonum. The sequence continues at coordinate 3,781 of PVJX010020829.1, forward strand.
TTCCTTTCCCCCACTCTCTCCATCTTTTCCCCATTCAAAAAAGATCTCCCACTATGCTTAACTAGTGGAAAATCATAACTTCATTTTCTATCTTTGCTTCTAGATATTAAATTAATGCAATCACATAATATGTGATCTTTTGAAACTGGCATTTTTCACCCAATATAGTTACCTTGAGATTTACACAAATTATTTCATATATCAGAGATATATTATTTTATATAACTGTGTACTATTTTGTGGTGCTTAAATTTGATCAGGTCACCTTGATTTTCTTGAAAATCTCTAAGAAGGCTAGGAAAGCAGACATCTACATTGACTGAGTAGGTTATGGAGGTATGATCTTACTTTTTAACTATGGTCCCTGGCCCCTTCCTCTTTGGCCCCTGCTCTCTGCCATGAACTGAGTAGCTTTGCCCCTTTGTGACTTTCTGTCATCTGTCATGATATTTCTGCCTTGGAGCCAGAAGATCATTGACTTAATCATCTGAAAATATGAGCCGAATTAAATCTTCCCTCCTTTAAGTCATGGGTGTTATGTCTTAGTATCAGAAAAATAAGAAATATTTTATCATATGAATTTTTAAAATCTGGTTAATAATTTGGACATCTAAAATTTTATGCCTCCAGGTTTTGTCTATTAAAAATACTACTTTCTTAAAAAGAGATTATACTTAGGCTTTTATTTCTGCAAGACAAGTAGCCAGGAGTGGAATTGATAGGTAAGAGGGAAAAAATGACTTCTAAAAGAAATTAACAAATAATTTGCCAAAGTACTGACCCGTTTATATTCTATCAGCAACACAGATGATTCATGTTTAATGATTCACTTTTTGCCTTCTTGCTAGCATCGTGTTGTCCCTAGTTTATATGTTAGTTGTTTAAATAAGTATAAAGTCTAAAATTTTCATTAAAGCTATGGATACAAATTTGAGTATGATCTTGAGCTGAGACAGAATAAACAACAAAATAAAACGAAATCACTGAAAATAATTGAAGTTTATCTTGAAAATAAATACAAAATGGTGATAGCTAGTAATACATGAGGTAACTTTGGGCCGGGGATTTAGCTCAGTGGCTTAAGTGCCTGCCTGGAAAGCACAAGGTCATGAGTTCGATCCCTGGTACCAAAAAAAAAAAAAAAAATACATGAGGTAACTTTAATTAAAATGCATGGTGAATTTTTTTTTTAGTTGAGATTTTAAAGAAACAATGACCAAAGCACACAGAATCAGAGAATTATTCTGGAAAAGGGACACAATCAGCACACCAATATAGAAAGAGAAGAGGGGTTTGTGTATGCCCAGATTGGGAAAATGCTCAAGTTTCTTTACATAACATAAGAAGGGAATGGTGTAAGATGTGATTGGTAAGAAGATATGAAGCTACAGCTATTCTCATTCTAAAGGAGTTGGATTTTTTCTATTACCATGAAATTGAAGCAGAAGTTAGAAGAATCTTTGTATGCTTTTTAAAAAAGCATCATGTGACTACTGTGAAATGAGATCATTGAGGGAACAGGCAAATCATGGGGAATAGAGAGACAGATTTGTGCTCTCAAGGAGAAATAGAGGGGTTAAATTGATTAAGTGGTAGAAATAGAAGGAAATAGATATTTTTGGACATGAAAGATAACAGAAAAGATTCTAGACTAAACTTTAGGTTTGAGGCACGGGCCCCACAGTCACACTGGATGACATTTTTTGAGATGAGAGTCTGTTGAAAGAGTTTTGATTGCTTTGGTTGTTTCCATAGCAGCATGTATGACGTTCAATTAGATTTCAGAAATCCTTTTGGAGGTTTCAGTTATATGTCCAGACAATTTCTCGGAGGAGCTAGATACATTAGGTGAAATATTACATTTGCTAGTCCCAGTCTTCAACTCATCCTAGATGAATAGAAAATTGAGGTAAATGAGTTGAGGTAGAGTGGAAATAGGTTTCCATTAAACTTGTGTTGCAGGAATCACATTTGATGCAATACATTCCAATGATTTTATCTGTTAAAATTAAATTTAAAAAATAAATAATCTGGGTTTCTAGTGTGTTTTTCCCCCTTTCTTATTTGTACGACTAGAATAAGTGGTAACAACTCCTTCTTAGATTCAGTTTTTTTCATCTGGGCCATGCAATATTACTTACTTGACATGCATAGTGAAATTTAAGTAGTTTATTTATTCAAGGTAAGTAATTCCAATACTAGAGGACTCAAACTGATATTTTCTAGAGTCTAAATTGATACACTAGATGTCATATTATTTTCTCTCTCCTTTTTTTTTTTTTTTTGGTACCGGGGATCAAACTCACAATCTTGTGCTTGCCAGGCAGGCATTTATGCCACTGAGCTAAATCCCCAGCCCTATTTTTTTCATTTTTGATGTATAGGTGATCCAGGGTGATAGACAATTTGTACTTGTTTATCCCACATTATGCTTAGATATCTCCGTGTGTATCCCTGTCATTTCATGACATCTTTTTAGGATGTCATCTTTAGTCATTTATTAAATAAATGCCTTAATTCTATTTTCACTCTGCATGGATACAAATGTATTATGTACTCTAGGAGGCAGCATTTTTATTATTGTTTTGGTGAGGTTTTTAAGAAGAACAGAATATATTTTACTATGACAGAATACATTTCTCAATTGCATTAAGATGAAAATTTTATTGAATCTCGATGGTCTCAGTGTTCTGTCCTGTTCTGTTCCATTTTATTTTGTTTCACAGGGGTCTTTGTATTCCAGGCTGGCCTAGAACTCTCCCTATAAACTAGGCTGACCATCATCCTGCCCTCACCTTTTGAATTCTGGAATAACAGGTAACACATCAGAAGAAACTGACTTGTTTCTATTTTAAGATGATATGGGGAAAATTCTTTTAAAAGAAAAGAAAAAATAATCTGTTTAACAAGGTAAAAACATAATTCATATTTTCATGATACCTGAAAGTGTAGAGGGTTCAACACAAATGCTCTTCCATATTTAAATTCAATAAGGAGAAAATGATGGTGGACCAGTAAGCAGCATGATAGGGAGCCTATCTGAGAGAGACAGCTCAGATGCCAGAGTAGAACATCCTGGAGAGATCTGGACAAAGGCAGATGGATTCTCTCAACCCAGGAAGAAACTGAAGGGAAATGAGCTGCTTGAATACGAAGTCCCAGGGCTACCATTAGAGAAGCTAAGATCAGCGAGCACAGTGCTCTTGCTGAGCTGCCTGAATTCATGCCCAAGACTGGCCTGAGCACCTCAACCCACATCAATGCGACTGGCCTGAACCACCTCGCATGTGGAGCTGAGCCACCCCGCGTGAAACTCGCCCAGAGGCCCCATGAACTTGTGCTGCAGCCACGTTGAAGTCACAGGTTGGGGAGCACAGCAGAGAATATAGCCAGAGAGGGACTGGCATTAACCCATGGTGAGTGCTGGGAATAAGATCCTCCCATGGGAAAGGGGTGACCAACTGAATGACATATTGGAGTCGGGCAGGACAGGCCCAAAATGGGAATGGCAGTGACTTCAGTTGGTTGCTCCCCTCCCAAAGCAGATTGATTGGCTCTGCTTGGCCTGTGTCATGGTTTATGTCAGTGGCCCCCAGGCCTCATGTATTTGCATTGTGCATTTGTGCTTCGTTCATTGTCTAGTGCTTGGATTGGTGGTATCAGTGCTACACCCTGCTAGGGGTGGAGCCAAGATGTGATGCAATGGCAGGAAGAAGGTGTGTCTCTCTCTCTTGCTGGTTTCGGCTTTGCTGTTTGCAGCCACCATGAACTGCGTCCCCGCCATGCCATCCTGCCTTGGAGACAACTGAGTATGGACTGAAACCTCCAAAAACTGCAAGAAATAAACCTTTCCTTTCCCAACTTTGGGCATTGGGTATTTTGTCTCAGCAATGAGTAAAAAGTAACTAAGACAGAATTTGTTACCAAGGAGTGGGGTCATTGCTGTGACTATACCTGACCATGTTTTTCAAGAGGCTTTGGAAATGGCTTGTGAGCAGAGTTTGGAAAGGTTCGGAGTTGTTGCCTGGATTCATAGAGCTGGAGCAGCTTAGGCTGTTCTGTAGAGGAGATTCTGGTCAGAGTTCAGGAGACCAGAAGGCTGATAGGAAGCCTGATGGTAAAGACCAGGTTTGGGAAGTTTTTGCTAGGAAGAAGGACTGCATTGGTTGTGGACTCCCTATGATGTGTGTTATGGCTTGGCAGAAAGTTTGTCTGCATTTTGCTCATGCCCAGAGACTTTTCCTGAGACTGAGATTAAGAGTAATGGACTATTTAATCTGGCAAAGGAAATTTCAAGGCTGTCAAGTGTGGAGGCTGTGTCATGGCTATAGTTGGGGGCTTTTAGCCAGATCTATGTTGCAAATCAAGAGCAAAGAGCCCAGCAGGATAATTTAAAACACTGTGAGTTTGGCCAGAAGGAAAACTCCAGTAAAGCTGTGGATTGTAAAGATGGTGTGGAGACTTTAATTGCTGAGAAGAAACAGAGAGATAAGAAAGATGGGCACCAGGCATCCCAGGAAGCAGTGGGTCTCCAGCCTTTGCAGCCCCAAACCTGCAAAAGTGAAAGAATATTATCAGATGAGAAAGCTTCAGAGCACCATGCTCCAGAATGGCATGGGAGGCCACATGAGTATCCAGAATGGCAGCAGCCACATGAGGTTCCAGAATGGCAGCAACATAGGAAAGCTTTTCTTCAGTCAGGTTCACAGAGTCCAGCAATCTAGGCAATCAAACCCTACAGCCAAGAGAGAGAAAAGCCTGGCTACTGCTCCAGCTGGCGGCAGACCTTGCCGGCATCCACAAGGGGCTGATTTTAGGTGCAAGAAAAATGCACAAATTCTGAGGGTAAGAAGGCTTCCACCTCAATTGCAAAGGGCCTGGAAGACCAAGCAGTGTGCCCCTGAGAGGGCAATTTGTAAAGATGTAAGGGTGAAACCAAAGGTGCAATGGAGACCCCAGAAGTTTGTAAAAGCCAAGAACTTGGATCATCCAAGGAAAGCTGCAAAAACTGACCAGAGAAGGTTTAAGAGAGAAGCTGCAGTAGCTGAAATCCCTGGAACTACCCTGGGGGTGGAATCACCCAAGCCTTTTGGAGCTTGCAACCAGATTGCTTCAAATACTGAGTATGGAACTGTAGGACTTAATGTTGGCCCTGCTGGATGTTGGACTTGCCTTGTTTCCAATGCTTTATATTCCCCCATTTGTAACTTTTGGAATGGTAATGTTTATTTGGTCCCTTTGCATTTCAGAAATGTTTAACCTTGTTTCACTTGTACAGGGTTTACAGTTACGAGTTTGCCATAGATATTGGAGGAGACTTGGGACTTGGACTTCTCAGCAACACTGAAAATGTTAGGACTTTGGCAACCTTTGGAGATGGACATTTGTTTTTCGTATAAAGGTTCTACATGAGTCTTTGGGGGCCAGGGGTGGAATGTCATGGTTTATGTTGGTGGCCCCCAGGCCTCATGTATATGTATTTTGCATTTGTGATTGGTTCATTGACTAGTGCTTGGATTGGTGGTGTCAGTGCTACACCCTGCTAGGGGTGGAGCCAGGATGTGATGTAATGGGAGGAAGAAAGTGTGTCTCTCTCTTGCTGGTTTCAGCTTTGCTGTTTGCAGCTGCCATGAACTGCATCCCCACCATGCCAACCTGTCTTGGAGCCAACTGAGTATGGACTGAAACTTCCAAAAACTGTAAGAAATAAACCTTTCCTTTCCCAACTTTGGGCATCAGGTATTTTATTTCAGTGATGAGTAAAAAGTAACTAAGACAGCCTGGGTCACACCCTTGGCTGGGACCCAGGAAGTCCTCCCAATCTGATTCCCTACACACAGCATGCACTGATGCAGTAAAGGCCCACGAAGGTTGGCTGGCCCAGAGGGGAGGGGCCAGCATACACCACCCCTGCCTGCATCTCAGTGACTGACAGGGGACTGGAGAGGGCAGAAACCCCTAGCCAGCATGCCTCAAAAGAGTTGTAACCAACAAGGAAAGGGGCTGGGAACTACACTATACACTTATATGGAAAGAACCAAAAACACGACAGGAGAAAGAAATAAGAAACAACCTCCACCCCCTATCCCCCAGCCCCCAACTCAAGAAGATTGATCCAGGAGAGGCAAATACAAAAGAGAGGGAGAGCAGTGAACATGCAACATCAAACATGGCATCAGCGGACATAAAGAGATATCTTCAGGACCTCGTAAACAAGAACAAAACTGAAATATTAATTCAAGTTAAGCAAGAGATAAGTAGATTAATAAAAGAAATGCTAAGCACCTCTCAAGAGAACACAGATGGAAGAATGGAGTAACACAAAAGGAGAGAAATGTTCAATGAAGAATATAAAGAAAACCTAGAATACATGAAGCAGATTCAAAGATATTACCAGGAAACTAAAAACTCCATTGAAAGCTGGCAAAACTGCTTGAAAGAAACTAAGAATAGACTATCAAAACTTGAAGACAGGTTTGCAATGTGTAATCATTAAAGGAAAGATCTCTTAAAAATAATGAGGAAACAGGCAGTAACCATACAAACGCTAGAAGAAGACAAGAGGATCTATAACCTAAGAATAAAACATGTGAATGAAGAAGCAGGAGTCAAAACAAAGGGACTGCAAAGGCTATCCACAGAAATTATTAAGGAAAACTTCCCAAGCACAACAAAAGGAAATGATATGCAGATGTATGAAGCATACAGAACTCCAGTCACCTACAACCAAAACAGAGCTACACCCAGACACATAATAATGAAGATCCCAGAAATTCAATCTAAGAACAGAATATTAAAAGCTGTCAGAGAAAACAAACAGATCACCTACAAAGGAAAACCCATCAAAATCACAGTGGACTTTTCAACACAGACCATCAAGTCAAGAAGAGCTAGGAGCAAAGTAATTCAAGCCCTGTAAGAAAATAACCTCCAGCCCAGATTGATGTACCCTGAAAAACTGTCTCTAGAAATTAATGGAGAAACAATATGCTTCCATGACAAAGGGGAACTGGGGAAATTTGTGACCACCAATCCAACTCTACAAAAAATAATGAAGAATATTCTAGAGAGAGAGAAAAAAATAATATGAAGATTTCAGAAACAGTGGCAGAGAGACCTCAATAAACAGGGCAGACAGTGGAATGAAAGAGAAAAATAGACAACCAATGGCAGAAAAATAGAATAGCAGAAATGAGGCAGAGAAGGTGGGCTGTAATCTCTAACATAGATGGCCTTGATATACTAACAAAAAGAAACACAGGCAGAGTAAATCAGGAGATAGGGTCCATTGAGATGCTCTTTATTGGAAACATAATTAACCTGAAAGAGGGCTTATGGACAGAAAGCCAAATATGAGAAGACAATGCTCTATATGACAGGGAACCAGAGAGAAATGGGGGCAACTCAACCAGCACCTGCAGATAGGTTGAAAAGACATGTTACTTTTGTGTAGTAGAGAACTACACAGCTATAATGAAGATAAACCTTGAAGGTTTTGTAGGTAAAGGAATACAACCAAGATTAAGCCCAGAGTCAGAAGGTTCAACCAGTTAGGATAAATAGCAGGTTGCTCCCCTTAATCTAAAAGGAGTTAGTGGGACCCAAAATGGGCAGTGCACCCTTTGGGAGTGAAAGGGGAGGAATTGTCTAAGAAAGGAAGGCACAGGATATTGTTAATAGGGTAACAAGATTTAAAATCTACATTATTCTCACCACTTTGTTTAGATGGTTTATATTCTGTTCCAGTTTGTCTACTTACACTAGATTTGAGGGTATGGACAGCTGTCCCCAAAATAGCAGGATATAGTATGGTAATCATCCTAAATTTCCTAATAACTTAATCTGAAGTCCTATATGACTTAAACTGTCTTATTATGACTGATCTTATTTGAATCTGGTTTGTTAGATTGCTGTTTTGTATTTACTGATTTTATTCAAATCTGTTAGGATTGATAGTATGTCTAAGAGTATAGGCAACTATACTGAAGATGACAGGGTTCACTAGGATACCCACTGGTACTACAGTACCCAGTGCTGATTCCGTAGCATCATGATGTGAAATCCAGCAATACTATCATTCTTTGTTCAGAGTGATTTTAGCCTGTTTTATTTTAAGTTCAACATACATGAAGGTATGCACAGCTATTTTGAAGAGAATGAGAGACACTATGAGTTATTCTTGGCTTCCCTATTGTCTGGTGTTGAAGACCTGAAACACCTTCCTCATCCTGTTCAGATCAATTCTACACTATGTTGTTTCATGTGAATTCTCTGTATGTGAACATATGGACAACTATTTGGAAGAAAACAAGAGCCAATATGATAGATAGGGAAGATCTCTGATTGTCTTGCTTTGAAAATTATATCTCTTACATTGCTTTCTTGTGTTCCATTTTGTTCTGTTTTGTTGTGTTTAATTTTACCCTCCTTAAAATAAAAAAATAAATTCAGTTAGAAGATGGAAGCAAAAGTTCAGACTCTGTATTTAATGTTTTCTTTTTTTTTTAAATCTGAAAGATTTGTTGTGCTTGTAAATGCACTGGATTGCTATTGTTTTTGACCTCTTTCATAGTTAAATTTTGGCTTGATAATATACAAGTGCTTATGTGTTTTGTGAAGATTGTAGGCAATATTTTCGACTACATAGAAATATTGTTTGTAATGGGATGTCTACTTCAACTATGTGTCTTTAAGAAAATCCAATTCCCTCGGGATGTTAATCCAAGAAATTTAAAATTTGTTGCTATTAAACCATGCCATCAGGTTATATCTCTATAAGATTTATAGAAAATGCATCATTAAAGTGAATGATCTTTTTATATAACCTGTATGTCATATCTTGTGTAAATTAGTATAAGATTTTCTTTTAACTAGCAGGCAATTTTGATCATCTGCATTTTAATAAACAAGGGCATCAATTAGACCATTCACTCATTTCATGTGAAGCAGTCTTACCAGATACCACATAATGAAATAATTTTTCAGTTGTTAAGATTTTTTCTCCAATTTTTATATTTTACTAGCTCATATTTGTAGTACATAGTGAATGTATTTCTCTTGGGGAGTTGTCGTATATGACCAATAAATCTTAATTTTTTTCATTCCTTTCATTTTATTTCCCTACCATCTGCTATTCCCATTTCCATTTGCAAAACATCAATCACCCTTTATTTGCCTATTATCTATTATCTATTTTTCTTTTTATTTTAATTTTGAGTTCATCATATAACAGAAATCATGCAATATTGTAGAGTTTTTCCCTTTTCCCAGAAATTCAAGAGCTCATTGTATGACCAATCATACTTCACTCTCCAAAAAATGAAAAAGAAGAAACTTATTTTGGTACTATTAAAATTTAAGTCATATAGTTTGGTCTAGATATATTAATCACTTGCTCTTTATTACCATCAACCCTTAACTTTTGAGCATCCCAGTAATTAATGAAGATCTGAAAATGGTTTTGCATGTTCAGAAGTACCAATTTGTTTAATTTGGGAATTGATGTGCTGCAACTTGTGATGAGGCTGGGCCATCTATCTACCCATTAGCATCTCATGTGCAATCTTGGTAATTTCATAAAGGATGAGCAAATCTCTAGATTTCTTTCATCTCTGCCCAATGTTACTGTCCTACTGAATTATGTGTAAAACAATTTTGGGGTAACTTATTGCCTATTTTAAAAAGGTAAGGTTTTGAAGATGGTTCTTTAGAATAACTGGGTCTGTTTAATGCCAAGCCATTACTTGTGTGTCTGTAATGTCTCAAGAAGTCATGAACTTTTGTGCTCCTTGAAATTTCCTGGAAATATAAGGGTATTATTTATGTAACTTGATGAAATTCATATATTTCCATTGAGCTATTGTTATGGAAATCATCCTTAGGTTTTTCTCAATTAACAGTTATCTGCAATATGTATAATTTGAGTCCTTCCCATCCCAAGTGTAAATAGTTGTTCTGATCTTTTATTTGGCCTTTATTTCTCCCAATTGGCTGCTTTAATGGATTCACTGAATCTGTTCTTTTAAATTCTGTTTTCTTTTCTGTAGTTGGTTAAACTTGGCTAAATAACTTCTACTTTAGTCATTTTTGGCCTTAGGATTCTGTTGTGTTCATTTGGAAGTTTATGCAAATGGCAGGTAATGTTTCTGAGTGCCAAGTTCCTTTACTCATGTTTTATGAATCCTACCCCATTGCAATGGCAATTTTCTGTCTTAGAAGATATGATATAGAATTTGCTATAGATGTACTATGTGTTAAATAACAGTGACCTAATAATAAGAGTGATCCAGCTAATAATAATAACCTGCATATATGTATCTTTTTTATGAATATGTGCATATGTTTTTTTGTAGCTCTTTTGTTATCTCTGTGGAAAAACTAGTTAAATATTCAAAAAATACCAGAGTTGTGTGGGTTAAAAATCTAGTGAATGGGATATTATTCATTCATGATTTACAAGCTTTTCTACACTTTCTTGAACATTGCTCAGTTGCTGGTTATTTCTGCCTTCTTTGTCAAAATACTAATATTTAGACTGAAAATGTGAAGAAAAATTTTGATAAATGAAAGTGGAATTTCTTTAGGAAGTAACCATAGTCACTCTAAAGGAAAATGAGTAAGATTAATATAATCATTTTTGGAATTTCCTTGTTAGAGATTATCCAGAAAAAAGAATAGTGAAAAAGAATTTCTGTCTTTTTTGACACTTTATTGTTTATCTCCTTCTTACCTTCTTCCCATCTAGGTAGAACTATCACCAGTTCAAAGACCAAGACTGTCAAGGATGCCGTCATTTACTGGAACTGATCTGCCAGGTTTAATTATATTCCACTTTATTTCTGACAGCTGCATTCTGCTCCTTATATCTGTTTACTAGTCATTGCAGGAGATAGACTTTATTTTTTTCTACAAGTTAAGACTTTTTTGCTAGTACTTTTGACTCCATTCTTCCCACCCCCTTTGGTACTGGTACGAGGATGTTAGCACTGAGTCACACAGTAAGCTTTTCTTTTGGAGACAAGGTCTCATTAGAAAGCTAAATTTCCTAGCTTGAGCTCAAATTTGTGAACTTCCTTTCTTCATCATCCTTTGAAAGTGCTTGAATCATCCATGCATGCAAGGATACCCAATTCTAGTCTTAAAATTAGATTTTTATACTAAAAATCCCCTCTCCTATCAATGTGGAAGCCAAAGATAGATAAGGAGTTCAGGCACATAATTTTGTACTCATTTGAGAGTATTAGTTACTCTAATTATAATCTAAGAAACTGATTCACCTACAAATAGGTTTGTAAAATGTGAATGATTTTGACAAAAGCGGCAAAACAGGAGATATAACTGGGTAGACCACTACATTAAAGACTTCCAAATGAACTAAGCCTCCTCATAGCCACATACTTGTCTGATATTGATGTTATTGACAATTGATAAGTTACAGTGAGTTCAAATTTGCCACACTGAAGTAACACTACTGCCACATAGAAACGTAATCTACCCTACTAGAGAGGCCCAGTAGAACAGGTGCCCCAGCTGGTAGCACAAATAAACTGGCAGGCATATAAGTGAAAGCTTTTTGGACCATAAATGTCCCCTTAGCTAAGTAAGTAAACCTCGGCAGGGCTCAGTTTACTATCCTTCTGAGTCCAGTGCAGTAAATTGTATGGTGTTTGCTATAGCAATGAATAATGGAAACAATAACCAAACAAAAGGATGGACAAAAACCTTGTGAGCATTTCATAAAAATATATTGATCTTGTCCTCACAAGCTATGTTTAACTGAGCATTATTAAAACAAATTATTTGAGCACGGGTTAAAACCTTTCATGCTATTGCACTTACGTTTTTGTCTCAGTTACCCAATGAAAGTAGAATGTTGCTTTAAAGAGTTTACCTGAGGTATTTTATAAGGATTCAATATAGCTTCATATATCAGCTAGAAAAATATAGATTGGGTATACAATCAATAAATTTTATTTCTTTCCAGCCACTTTGACTTAAATATCTTTTAAGTGAATTGAAGAAAACTTGATTTGTGTTTATTGTGATGTTCTACATTAAGTTCTTCCTTTAGAAGTTTTTAAGATTTTTTTGCTCTTTCCTTCTTAAAAATTATCAGCATAGATGAGTACCCAGAATTGGTACAAATAAATACTGCAGTAGATGACTGAATATTATATTTTAGAGTATTGCAACTCTGAAGTACTGATAGAAGGTGTGTAGAAAATTTAATGGAATATGGAATGTATAAAATGCTTCATTAACTTATGAAATATTTTATAGTTATTTCATATATTTTCATGATGTATCAGATTAATCAACAGTTTGATATTTGTTTGTCATTGGTTGTTGTAGCTCCCAATTAGCTAATTTTAAGCAGTGGTGAAGTGTAAAAGTTTAGAAAAGGGTTACATTTCTGTTCTGTTCTGCAACTGTGAAATGGCATCCAGAATTATAAACTTAAATTTCAAAGTGACTAAATGGAACATTGTTATATAAGTTCAAAATAATTTAAAATTTAAGAAGACACTTGAAATTCTTTAAGTTCCTCCTCAGTAGTCATTGTGGGGTTTATAAAGATGCATGACTTGTGGTGATATCCATCTGTGGGAATCACCTGCCATTTACAACAGACCAAACTGCTATTTGCAGTGAATTTTGTATAAATAGAATGCTATAAATTTCTTTAACATGCAAATTTAGGTTCAGGAAGAAAACTAAATTAAGGTTATTGTTGCTTCCATAAAGAGTTTATTGAGCTGTTTTACAGACAGTGTGATAAGGCGCAGTGTACCTGATGATTTATACACTGCAACTAAACTAAAATAACTATGAGCACAATATAAGAAATACTTTTTTACCTTTGCAGCTGCTTTAGGACATTGCTCCTTCTCTTGAGAAATATTGATTCCCCTCTAACTGAAGAGATTTATCAATCAGAAATAATGTAGGCTCCTTGAATGTCCTAAATACCTTAAAACCTTAGAGACTGTCAGTATATTGTCATAATTATCATCTCACAAGAGTATAATTACCTTTTAAAAAAAAGTCATAAAGTAGTGCCTCTGCAGTATCCTCAGGTACACATTATCCCAACTTCCTGGAGAAATGGTTAGCAATCCACAAAGAATTAATCTCAATGAAGCTGTGAGAAATCATTCTTGTATACATTTGTCAAATGCAAGAATGGTGGTAAATGTGGTAGAACTCACATCTGATTTTACCTCTGCTGTTGTAAGGTCCTTTAGACTTGTCATGTAACAGAACACAATATGTTCACCAGAACCAAGGCAATTAGGAGAAATAGGAAGGCTTTAACTCTAAAACTTTACATAAATATCAATCTGATGCAAGGTTCACAAAATCAGATTGTCATTTTTATTGCCATGAATTCTATTCTTCTGTTTTGTTTTTGTACTAATTATAGGGCAAACTTTGATAAATAACAAAATTTTCACCATTAGATGGAGATCAAAGTCTCTTTGCTAGTAACAAAATTCTTATATTTAAATTCTAGTGCTGTGTTTCATAAGTATGCTCTGTACTTGCATACTGTAAAGACATACTGTCATATTAGAATGAATACACTGCACATACACATTGCCTATGTAGCATTTTTAATACACCAGTTTTAGTTTTATCCACAGAATGTATTTTCCTCATAAATGATAAGTATGATAGTTTAATGATTGATAGTAAGTAGTCTGCAGAGGTGTTTAACTTTGGAAATTGCATAACTACTCTAAATCTAAATCTTAAAGGAAAACCTCTTTATCATGTTTTTCTTTTATCAGTACTCATACTATTTGATTTGCTTATTTATTATCAGGAAAAGAGTCAAGATTTCAAAATGCATTTAATTGTTTCTAAAACAATATAAATCTGATATAATGTGACCTTGCATCAGATTGATATTTATAGCGTTTTATTTTTCCTATACAGGAATTTTTATTTTAAATCTTGAAAAAAAATAATCTGAAGTAGAGAGGTATTATTATAGTTCTACTTCAAAAATGAAAACTCAAAAGAGCTTTTAATATCAAAACATCACAAATACAAATGGAAGAAAATCTATTGATGCAGAAATATTTTCTCTAAAATACTAAATATGCATAAAATTGTGATAAAGAATATCTTAAGTCTAAGGATACAGATTATTTTTTAAGGTGAAGCTATTTTTACTTGGAATAGTATTTAATTGATTTAGAGGTTCAGTGGACAGAATCAGGTTCAGTGGAAGAATTACTGTCCCAGAGAGAGAAGGGGAGTGCTTGCCAACTCTGCTCTCAACCTCTAATAAAGTCTCTATGCTGTGGGTAGAGCCACTAAATTAGGTAGTTTTGACACTAAGCCTTAATTATTGATTGATTATCCAGTTGTGAAATGTTGCCTTTAATTGAATATGTTTTGTATGCCTTAATAATCACTCTCAAGGCCGTTATTGCCAGTGGTTCACTGGGTATATGTTAAAATAGTAGTTAAACAATTAACAGTATAAAGACATACAGTATATTAAGCCAAAAACTCAAGATGTAGTTCAAAGATGAGTAAGATAAACTTGAGGCATTTTCAAATAGCAGGATAAGAAAACTGAAAGGCCATCTTGGGTAGCAGTAATTATAGCTAGAATTGGTGTTAATACCCTCCTATTGAGCATGGCTTTAGAAACTGGGTCTCTTTTTATTCTCACTCTTCCTACAGGAAAAGGTACCATTTCTCCCTTTGGTCCCATTACTGTTATTAGGTAGCCTACTTCTAAAAGTGGCTCACTAAGTAAATGTTACTGGGTTCCAGGTTGCTTGCCTCTCCCTTTGGAGTTAGATTCCAAGTCCTGCTTACCTCAACAAAGAATTGAACAAAATTAGCAAAAAACAGCATCCAAGTTCACTTGAGAAAGTAAAAGCGAAGAGTGGGAAAGAAACTGGCTCTGCAGGGTGAGTGTGAACCAAGTAAAAGGGAATAAAGTGAGACAAAAGAACATCCTGGAGAAAGCAAGACGGGCTCTCTTGAGAAAGCCAGGATAGTAAACTCTTCATGCCTCACTGCACTTCTTCTTTACTTTCCAAATCTTGAGAAAACCCAAGCAAACTACATATGGGTTTGGAGAGATGGTGCTGGAATCCCACACCTCAGACTGACATCAGGTCTGGGCTGTCCTACTAAAAAACTGCTGGGTTTCTTGGGAGAAGGACATGTGTTGGGTTGTGGGGACTGTTCTGACCTGGTGTTCCAGGATCTTTGTAACTAACAAGTCAGTTCTATGTCCCAGGCAGCTTTGCCAGGCCCTTATCTCCTGTCTCATTTACCACTACTGATATAGTAGTTACAATCATCACACTAGGAATAATCTTTTAGGTTAGATTTTGAAAGGTTCTGATAAATGCAAATTATATCTTAGAAAATATTATGTAGTGATTTGGATTTGGGAACATCACTGAATATCTTTCAAAGCATAGTATCCTCCCATCAGGATGATCTATCATTATAAATAGTGACTTTCAGTTTTAGGGTGATGAGTATCCAGGTACAGTCCCAACCTCAGAGAAGGAGATACTATAAGTAGGAATCACAACATTTGAACTGTGTTGGTTATATAAGGCAGTAGTTATTATTTAATGGTTTAACTTGCTTTTTTCAGAAAAAAGCAAGGTGCCTGGAAATAAATGTGATTTGCATCAGTTAGATAGCACACTAGATAATGATAACAACTGTAACAATACACACCACAAAGTATACATTGTCACACACAAGAAGAAGCATTTTATTTCCTCAAAGTTCTGAATTTATATGTATAGGACAAACAGATTCAACCCAAGTGAAATATCTCCTTTTATCTTGTGGTTGTACACATTTGCATCAAGCCAAGAAAATAAAGAAAAACAGAAAATCAAATGGGGCAGTGCACAGCAGCTGCAGCTATTGCACATAATTTCTGCTCACATTTTATTAGCTAAAACTCAGTTCTTCATATCACTGCAAATGCAAGCCAAACTGTGAACCACAGTTTAGTGGTATGCCCAGAAAAACAACAAAAGAACTTTGGAGAACTGCTAGTTGTTGCTGCAATGTGTAATAGCACAAAAGTTATGCTTCAACATCTCTCAATCTAAGGGGTATACTTACAAAGTGAGGAGAAATAAGAGTGTTGAACACAGATTTTTGACATCCAAATTCATTGCACAGGTTTTAAGATGTAAATGCATACACACACACACACACACAAATCATGTATATTATAAGTGATACAGCCACAGATTTAGCTCAGTAGCGTAAGTGCCTATCAGGTTCTGACCTAGATCTCCAATCTCCCAAATGAGTGCACAGCAAAGTTTTAAATAAAATAAGACAAGTGGTGTGATTTTAGAGCTCCAGGAAGGTCAAAACCCTTTTAGCTGAGTTTGAGACTCAGAGCTAAGACAAAGACTTCTTTGGACTGCCCGTATTTATTAGGTCCAAAACAAAGGGCAGGGAAACTGAGGAAATAACAGACAATGAGCAGGACTTTGGGAGTCACTTTAAAGACTTCTCCAAGTAGTAAATTATACCAGTTTAGGAGAACCATCTTATCTCCAGGATGACATTTATGGTAGGAGTGAGACTGCAGGAGTGGGATGCCTGTAGCTGCAGTCTCTATCTACTTAATTGAGGTTGGAGCCATGGTGTCCACAGGTATGGACTTATATTGTCCTTTGAGGTATCTCTGACATCACAGGCCACTACAGGCCTCAGCCAGCACTAGTAATTCATAGAAGCTCACTTACTATGAATCAGCTCCTAATATCAGGCAAGGGGCCTAGGCCTAGACAGACTCACAGATGAACACAGAAAGCAAACTAGTTGATTTTAAATCCTTCTCCGAGCCACTTCGTAGTGGCAAGCACCACGTCGTGAGTTCAAACTGTGGTAAAAAAACAAATTTTTTTTAATAAAAGATACATTACTAAGTCAGATATTCTTCAGTTGAATTTATGTTGCAGTTATCTCTTACCATTATCTCTGTCTTTGAAATATCATTTCTTTCTCTAATCTCTAAAGATTTTCTACACATCAACTTGGTAGCACTAGATCTATACTGAGAGCGTATTTAACATATAATGATTACGTATTAGACAGAAGTATCGGGAAGGTGGGAGAAAAGGTTAAGTGCTAGGAGAATGTTGAGAAAAGATATTTTAAGTTGTAGGAAAAAATTTTTGCATAAGAAATTTTATGTTGCAATAGATCCACTTACCATGCAATGTAGCAATCACAAATGAAACTGAAAAACAAAGTGTGATAGAAAAAAATTCTGCATGTGTCTGCACTGCACTATTGCTATATTAATTTGGGTAAGTCATATTACCTGTCTGTTTCTACCATCTACATATGATAAGATGGACTCAATAACACACTTTCATTTTCTTCTTTTTATTCATATTTCTATTAATATTTTTGTGAAAAACAATTCCTTTTATGATCTGTTTCTAAAAATATAAAAGTTCTTAAATAACCCTCTAAATTGATGTGCCCAAATCTTGGCAAATTCTCTATTTCTAGAACTAAGATTATAATTCACTGCCTGCATGGGGTGAAGATAAAAGGACCAAGCCTCTCTCACTAATGTTGAATGTCCAGAAACACTTTTGGCTGTAAGATTAGTTTTTTGGCAAAGTATTGACAATATTTTTCATCTATAGTTGAATATCTTCATCATATACCTAACGAGACATAATTTTAAATATAAAAATTCTACTACTTGAAAATCTGTCACAAATGTGTGTTCTATATCCTGGCTATCTTTTTGAAATAAAAGGATACTTTTGTCATGGTACAGTAATTTCTCTATCTCTTATCTTGCTGAGCTTCCCGCTCTGAGGTTGTTAAACACTGAGCTGCCAACAAACCTTTTACACAGCCCAATGGGAAGAATTGGTTATTGAAGTGGATAATATGAGTCAGCCCTGAAGATATTTGACTCTTCTTTGAAGCCTATCCTTAAGAAGTAAGTTTTCTTTGTGTTCATCTTGTTCTTTGCCATTTTATATTAATTTTAGTCTCTCTCTCTCTCTGTTTTTAAAATTGCCATGCACCATTTATTCTTTCCTAAAATTATACTGCAAATTTATTATCATATTTTAAGAAATGCAAAACTTACTAGAAAATAATAGTTTGTTGAAAATTTGTTCCTGGAAACAGTCAGCAAAGGCACCCACCCCAAACAGGACACAGCCATGGAGAGGAACTGTAATCACATTCATATGACATGCAGTATGCTTGATTTAAAAACTAAAGTCATTTGGGCTTTTTCCTGAAGCTGAACTCTAGACAAATTTCTGATGTACTACAGAAGAAAGATTGAGTTATGTAAGGGCAAACAAACATTTTGCATTGCAGATATTGATTCTGCAATGAAATAAAAATTTCAGACAAGCATTATGAACTCTTAACTAAGGAAGCCCAAACACTGAGGCATTTCAGCTAAAGAGAAAGATACATGCATTAATATCCTGAACTGTCATGTCCTGTACTTTATTTCCAGCAATAATAAGTGTAAGATTTAGATAGTTGTGCATAATATAAATGGATGTTATGATGGTGTAGTAAATTCTGAATATGCAATTCTAATTGATACAGCAATCAGAAAGTCTTTGAATTTAATGTATGGAAAAAGTATGTATTAAGAGCTCAGAAACATTAGTGCTCTAAGTGATTTTGAGATGATTCAATTTATTTTATTGATGGGAAAAGTCATAGAAAAGCTATGCAACTCTTGACCAAGTTTACCTACAAGGTGGTTTTCCAGAACTTTATACTTTAATTGGAGTACTATTTAATATTAAAAACATATATGGCAATAGAAAATCATTTTAAAGCTGATATTTATTTTTGAAAAGCTGTATTTTTCAATAGTTATGAAAACATATTAACTAAAAAGATATAGGTTTAACTTTTTCTAATTGAATAAAAAATAATGAAAAAAGAAAGCAATATGTTGAAATAATGAAATCATGAGGTAGGGTTCCTCCCTGTAGTTTTATATAAAAACTTATGAAGTAAAACTTAATGGAGAAGGAAGTTTAACTGAAAAAATCAGAGAGCAAATAATAACATGGCAGTGCAGTTACAATAAAGGTAAAGTCAAACAAACAAAGAAGCACACCTGGGAATTTTAGCATCTTATTATTCATAGAAATGATGTTACTGTGAAATTATGGAGATATGGTAAGACATAAAGCACCTTATGAAAGGAGCTCCTTGAATTTACTCATATGAAGGCATAATAGCATGCTTATGTGAAAGGAAAATTCTTCACAGTTTGGCAATAGTCTTTTAGAAATGAGCATAATAGTGATGCTCATGGGTACACCGTTAGCTAACTTTATAAACAGAGAGTTAGACAAATTTAGTTGAGTTGGCTGTTATTTAAGAGTTAGGGGAAAACATGAAAGATGAAAGGAAGAATGGGAATTCAGATTTGCACATAAAAATCTTATTTTCTGTGATGACGTGATCAAAATAACCAATTGTGTAAGGCAAATGAACTTATTTGAAATTCATTATAGTATATGTATAGACTATCAATCATATAGAAGAAGCACAAATAATACTAGCTGTAACACAAGCTTGATTTCCAAAGAACATTGGGAGAATATGTAAGATTCAATGAATATTTTTATAATTTACCTATTGAAGCTGTAACACTGTGCAGGACTGCTTGATTTTTTTCTGTCAAACTGGGCTTTGTAGACATGTATGTTTTAATAAAAATAAAATTCCATATTTTAAAAATACATAATATCCACATGAAAGCCATCTAAGAGTGGGTTATTGGCATTTTTTTCAAAATGTACTTACTGTCTTATTTTGTAAAACAGTGATATAGCCATCCTAAACAATACTAAGTGTGGTGCATTGTCCTGTATTGAAAAATATGCGAGAGCATCAAACAAATGAGCAGTTATATGTTGATTTCAGTTAACCACTTCTAATCAATATTTTTGGGTATATTTCTGTTGAGTTAAAAGCTACCTTAGAAAATGTGGTACTTCATCATATCACAATGATTATATCACTGTGCACCCATGTTCATAGCAGCCCAATTTGTGATAGCTAAATCTTGGAAACAACCAAGATGCCCATCAACTGCAGAGCAGATGAAAAAGATGTGGTATTTTTACACAATGGAATACTACTCAGCTATAACAAAGGATGATCATGAGGCCTTCATAGGGAAATGGAGTCAACTTGAGACCATCCTCATTAGTGAAATAAATAAGAATCATATTTATAAATATCACATTGTTTCTCTAGTGTAAAAAGTAATAAGAAATGTAGGAGTAATAAAACCCAAAATGTCTAATTGCTACAGTAAAAAAGAGAGGAAAAGAAAGTGCTCTAAAGGATATAATTTCACATATGTTTAAGTGTGTAAGATAGATGACTATACTACTGTTTTTGTTAGATGGTTGAGCAGAACTGTTAACAGTCTCATTGTTTGAATGTCTACTTTGTATGCTTTAATTTTTAACTTGAACAACTGTTTCCAATGATGAGAGTATGTAATGTATCAAGTGTCGATTTCTTAGTTTTTTTTTTTTTTGGTTATTGTTGTTGTTTTGGGGTTGTTTTTGTCTGTTTGTTTTTAGCTCTTTTATTTTTTTCTGTATTGTTGGTTCCATTTTTCTGTTTTGTCTGGTTGTTTTTTTTCTCTTTAAATAAAATTTAAAAAAAAGAAAATGTGGTACTTCAAGCCTATTAGGATGGTTTTAAATCAGATATTGTGTTGCACAATGCAAGCAATGATAAGTTTTGCCTAATGACTCATTCTTTTCTACTTTCTGACAGCTGTCAATTTAATTACTTCTGAGGGAGAAGCCAGTTTTAAAGCAAAGCAGTGGGTGCATTGGAAAGAAATCTGATGAGAGGGACTCATTAATTTATTTGTGAAACACATTCATTTAAGGCAGCATTATTTAGCTGAAAATTTATCTAAGAATTAAGGTAAGAATCATAGGTAAGATAAAGCCTGAGTGGTCATATTGCAATATTTATCTTTTAAGTGCATACAAATTGGAGTCTTTTTCTTAATAAACAGAAAGCCTGAGTATATTAACTTAGTGAAAGTTCAGTCTTCCAATTAAGTTTTGTATTATACACTTTCTGCAAATTTAATGTTCTAAATTGAGCCCTAAGTCTTTGATATTAATATAAATTTTATAAGGAGAATAAATTTTCTTTATGCTATGACAGTGGCAAATGTTTCTTGAAATTAATGAATGCTTCTTACTTTCATGATAATATACTGATTTTAATATAATGCTTCAGATTTATACAAACAATGCAAGTCTTTGGAAAATCCTTTTGGTATGAGCATTAGTTGCTTTTCTTCTTTTTAAAGATGGGTATTTTAGTAAAATAAGATGGTCACAAAGCCATATCTATTTAATGTAGACAACTTGATGAGTAAATGCACAGTTGTAATTCCATCATTGTCATTAATATGTCCACCACCTTCAAAAAGTTGCTCCTCTCCCCTTTAATTGAAAACTCATTCACTTTTGCTTGATAAACATTTACCTTTTCATCCAATTTTCAACTACATAATATAGTATCTTTCACTGTGGCACTACAGTGCATAGTTGATCTCTAGGAGTTGACTCTCGTACCTGCAACTGTTTATGTACCCTTTGACTGATATCTTTCCTTTTGTCTTCTTTCCAGGACCTGGCACCACCATTCTTCTCTTTGATTCTATGATTCTGACTAAATTAGATGGCTTATATAGAGGATTCATGTGGTTTTGGCCCTTCTGTGTTAGGCTTATTTCATTTAGCATATTGTCCTCTATACTAACCAATGTTTGTTATCCATGACTGTATTCCCTGACCCCCTTTTTTAAGACAGAATAATATTAGTTTCTATTGCTACAGAGAAGTACTGTAAATTTGGTGGCTTAAAGTAACACCCACTTATGAAGTCATGTTTTTCATGAGACACAGCATCATTGAGTTCTGTATAAATGTCACAAAGTTGCTATTAAGTTGTTGACTAGAGCTGCAAACTCACCTGAGGCTCATCTGTCAATCCTCTTCCAAATTTAGTCAAGTTTGAAAGATTCAGTTTCCTTGTAGGTATGTGATACGTACTTCATTTTTGTTTTCATGTCAGCTGTAGGCAAGGGCCATGCTCAAATTTGAGAAATTGTGCTCTGTATCTGGTTGGATGGTGCCTATCTCTCTGTATCTTACTACTTGAAGCCTAGCAGGAGACTCTTTCCATGAAGACCTTGGCTTTTCTTTAGGAGTTAAGTAATACAATCAAGAATGTCTATTTTAATTAACAAAAAATAAAAATACTATCTTTATCATATATGTATAATGCCAATGAATGTAATCTAAAAATAGGAATCAAATCTATCATAACCCCAGTTTTGCCCACTCTCAAGGGGAGATGATACAAGGTGGGAATCTAGGGGTCACTTTACTAATCTGCCTGCCAGCCTTCCCAGAAATTGAATGAGAGACAGAAAAACATCTCTCATGACTGGTAATAATTTTCCATTTATTGATTGTATTTTCAGTCATATAATATTCAGTAAAAATAATAATATGATCTAAACAAGTACAGAAGCTGATTTTTAAATACAAACATTTATAGATAATCAATGTATGACTTTCAACCTAAAATTTGGATAGAGATCAAGGAACTTAGTGCTATCTCTAAAACAACACTCTTTCTGCTCCATGGTCCATCTGCTTACATTCTGTAGTTCCATCAGTCTCTGGTCTCCACTTCTTCTCAGTTCATAGCTTTTTAGTTGGATGCTTTGCTAGAGACTATATTTCTACTCCTCTTTTAGCTTGGAGTAGGAAAGTGAACAACATTCCCATCAACAGAATATGAGTATACTTGATGTATACTATTTCTGAAAGTTCAGCTATAAGGAGTTAATTCCTATTCACTTTTATTTACTTTTTAATAAACTAACTCCATTCTGTACATGAGGTAATTGAAACAAATAAAAATTTGGTGAAGGTAACTAGGAGAGAAAGAGTCTTGAGTCATTATTTAGGTACAGCTAATCTACATCCACAGATTAGGTATATAACAACTGAAGGAGCAACCTTCCCAGCTTTGGTAGTCCTTAATTTTCAGACTTGATAAATCAGTGCTAAAAATGTGTATGAAGAAAATCTATATGATGTTAATTTACATGTTGTAAGTTTATCATATGAAATTACATTTTTTGCTACATTTTATGAATCTATGATAAGCAAGTATACCAAAAACTTTATGTGGAAATCCATCAAATAGCAAAACCACTTATCCAATGAAGGAAATTTGAGTTTTTAAAAGAGTTAAGAACAGAGGAAACTAACAATTTCTTGGAGAACTTATTTTCAGATGCTTTATCTGTAGAGTCTGTTAACTCTTTCAGTTTGATTCTGTTCCTCTTATTTTATTGAGAGTCTCTCAAGTATGAAAATTGATGTGGGAGAATTCCTTGGTGTTTATAATCATGACAATAGTGAGGAGTAACAATTGTAGCTTTGAAGTTTTGTTTATGCCACAAAAGAATCAAGTATTAACATTAACTAAAATATTCTCTTTTCCAAAGCATTGGCTCAGAGAGTGAGATTGGAACATCACAAGAAATAATATCTATCACTGTATTTTTAAATAGCATGGAAAATCATCTGCAACTTTTCCAAAGTAATGGAAAGTTTCTATTAATAAGTGTGAGTACAGGTGTTAGAAAGCCTGCTATATAGTTAAGATATTATTCTCAAATAATTTAACCCAGTATCTGAAAGGCAGAATTATCATAATTAAATTATAGACATCAAATTTTATCAGTCTCTAGTCTCTGAAGGACAAATGAATCTTCCCCAAATTGATTTTACTGAAAGCTGCAATTTATTATATACCAGACATTTTAAGTTCTCTGAGTCTCACATTCTTTTTCTATTCTCTATTGTTATATTTCAGACTTTAAGATCAAAGAAGCAAACTGTTGAAAATATAGTTTATCTCTTGCCTCTAACTACCATGTTAATTCATGTATCCAACCTAGGTATCAAGATATGTACATTAAGAAAATAAATGTTACATAGACACATTAGAAGATATTCATCTTTTTCAATAACAAGCATGAAATTATAATTTGCCTACACACTCTTAAAAATCAAACAGTGAGGGCAAATTAAAACCTTTACATTGCTATCTCGCTGTTTATGTTCCTGGTCTTAAAAATTCCATTTTTCTTGTCTACTCAAGACTGAACCCAGGGCCTTAGTACTGAGCTACATCCTCAGTCAGCTTTTATTTTTCCTTTTGCTGGAGGCATATTTTGTGCCTTCAAATTACATTATATAGCCATAATAATAAAAAAGATATAACCCAGCATAAAAACAGAGATATAATCCAATGGAACACAATTTAGAAAACCAACATATAAACTCATATATTAGTGTTCAGTAGACCTTTATCAAATGTACTAAGAACACACAATAGGTAAAGGATATTGTTGTAGTCAGGGGTTGTGAGAACAGTTAGAATCAGGACACAGAATTTATAATATTATTTTATGATGGTCACCCAGAGTTAAACAAAGAAAGTGCAGGAAATCTGTCCACAACACTAAAGACTCAGAATATTCAGACAAGGGTCTGGATCCCAAAGCAATGTCTTACATGAGTCAAGATGAAAACCTAGAGCCCATGACAATGCCTCCCATGAGTCCAACTGGAGGGCTAGAGCCCACAAAAAGGACTCACCCCAGTCTGTTTTATTGGTCCACACTGGGAAGGACCAAAGGTCAGTAGAGGAAGCTAGAAAGTCTATGCCAGCAGCGTGAAGGAGCTGTGCTGGTAGGTTGAGGGTTTTACAACTGGAGCCAATAAGTCATACTCAAAACAAGGATCAGGGCTGTCCTGAAAAGTACCAGAGCCATCCTCAGTGACATGTAGGTCCAGAGCTCCTCTGATAATAAGAACATTCAAGTACATGCCAGAAAGACAGCATTATGAGTTGCTCCTGGAGATTAAACAACACATATCTTCCCCTCTGGAGTGAGGAAGTAATGGCTGATGTAAGGATCACAGATCTCCCAAAGTGAACCACAGCCACTCTCACCAGCAAGGTCCCGAGTTCCGCAGATGACAGTGGTCAAACTCACACTGGAGAAGCTAGTCATGATGAGCTCCTTCAGGAGAACCAACGGCTCAAACAGCAATACTTAGAAAAACCCAAAATGCTTCTCTCATCTTCTCCATGTCTATTTATGCTAACAACTTTCCTCAGGTGGAACATCTACACTCAGCACCATGGTTATTTAATTCAGCTGGCATTAAACTGACCACCAGTTTTTAATCCATAACAAGTCTGTTTAACCAGTTGTTGAGAAAAGTAGACAGTCACAAGAACATCCCTGTTTTACACTACATACAAACTCCACTCAAAATGCTTTAAAGACATTATAAAATTTAAACTTTAAAACTCTTAGAATAAAACTCTTAGAACAAAACTTTTAAAACACTTAGAAAATATTAATACTATTAGAAATGCACTAAATATACAGGTAACAAAAGTAAAAGTAGGGGAATGGAGTGAGGTCAAGCTAAAGAAAGAATCAATAAAATAAAAAAAATAGAGTTTTCAAAGATGGTGGACCTAGAGGTAGCAGGATATGGAGCCTCTCTGAGAGAGACAGCTCAAATGGCTGAATAGAACACCCTGGAGAGATCCAAACAGAGAAAGATGGACTCTCTCAACCCAGAAAGAAACTAAAGGGAAAGAGACTGCTTGAATACGAGGTCCCGGGGCTACCATTAGAGTAGCTAAGATCGGCAAGCACTGCACTCTCCCAAGCCACCTGAATTCCTGCCCAAGATCCACTTGAGTGACCAAACCTGCTCTGAAGCGACTGGCTTGAGTGGCTGGAGTGTGGAGCTGAACAGCCCTGTGCAAGGCTCACCCAGAACCGGCCTTGCATGCGACCCACCCAGAGGCACCATGAATTCGCACTGCAGCTGCACTGAGGTCAGAGGTCGGCGAGCCCAGCAGTTCTCACGCAGCATCAACACGCAGTGAGTGATGGGAATGGGACCCTCCTGCAGGAGAGAGGCAACCAACTAGATGACATATTGGAGTTGGGCAGGAAAGCCCTGGCTCTGTAAGGAAGTGGCTTCAGTTGGTTGCTCCCCTGACAGAGCGGATTGGTGAAATCTGCTTGGACAGGGCTGGGACCCAGTGGGTCATCACAAATCATTTGGTTCCCCTGAGGATGGCACATACTGATGCAGTGAAGCCCCATGAAGGTCGACTGGCCTGGAGGGGAAGAGCCAGCATATACTACCCTTGCTTGGGAGAAATAAGAAAAAGCCCCCGGCCCCCAACCTTGAGAATATTGATCCAGGAGAAGTAAATATAAAAGAGACTGAGGGCAGCAAACATGAAACATCAAACACAGCATCAGTGGATATAAAGAGATATCTTCAGGACCAATAAATGAGATCAAAACTGAAATATTATTTCAAGTTAAACAAGAGATAAGTTCATTAATAAAAGAAAGGCTGGGCATCTCTCAAGAAGACACAGAAGAATGGAGGAACCCAAAAGGAGAGAAATGTTCCATGAATAATATAAAAAAAACCCTAGAATTCATGAAGCGGATTCAAAGAGATTACCAAAAAACTACAGACTCCACAGAAAGTTGGCAAAACTGCTTGAAAGAAACCAAAGATAGACTATCAAAAATTGAAAGGCTTGCAATGTGTGATCATGAAAGGGGAGATCTCTCAAAAATAACAAGGAAACAGGCAGTAACCATACAAAGGCTAGAGGACAACAAGAGGATCTATAACTTAAGAATAAACCATGTGAATGAAGAAGCAGAAGTCAAAACAGAACTGCAAAGGCTATTCACAGAAATTATTAAGGAAAACTTCCCAAACATAGAAAAAGGAAATTATATGCAGATGTATGAAGCATACACAACTCCAGCCACCTACAACCAAAACAGAGCTACACCCAGATACATAATAATCAAGATCCCAGAAATTCAATATAAGAACACAATATTAAAAGCCATCAGAGAAAACAAACAGATCACCTATAAAGGAAAACCCATCAAAATCATGGCAGATCTCTCAACACAGACCATCAAGTCAAGAAGAGCTTGGAGTGAAATAATTCAAGCCCTGAAGGAGAACAATATCCAGCCCAGACTGATGTATCCTGCAAAACTCTCTCTAGAAATTAATGGAGAAGCAAGATGCTTCCATGACAAAGAGGAACTGGGAGAATTTGTGACCACCAATCTAATCCTACAAAAAATATTAAAGGACATTTTGGAAAGAGAGCAAAAGAATATGAGCATTTCAGGAACAGTGACAGAAAGGCTTCAGTGAATGGGGCAGACAGTGGAGTGGAAGAGAAAAATAGACTACCAAAGGCAGAAAAGTTGAATAGCAGAAATGTGGCAGAGAATATTGACTATAATCTCTAGCATAGAGGGCCTTGAAATATTAACAGAGAGAAACACAGGCAGAGTAGATCCAGAGACAGGGTCCATTGAGATGCTCTATATAGGGAGGCAGTGGGAACCAAAATAAGCAGTGCACCCTATGGGAGTGAAAGGGGAGGAATTGTCTAAAAAAGGAAGGCAGAGGATATTGTTAATGGGGTAACAAGATTTAAAATCTACATTATTCTCATCATTCTGCTTGGATGGATGGAAGGATCTGCTTGGTTAGATTACATGCTATTCCAGTTTGTCTACTTACACTAGACTCAAGGACAAGTCAACTATCCCCAAAATAAGAGGATATAATATAGTAATCATCCTTAATTTCCTATCAACTTAACCAGAAGCCCTGTATAACTTGTACCATCTTATTATGACTGATCTTATTTGAATCTGGTTTGTTAGAGTGTTATCTTGTATTGACTGATTTCATTCAAATCTGTTATGATTGATAGCATCAAGTCTAAGAGTATAGGCAACTACACTGAAGATGACAAGATTCTGTAAGATACCCAGTCTGGTTTGATTATTGTCTGCTTTTGAAGTCTTATAATATGTCCAATGCTTTGTTTTTATTAATGTTGTTATACACTGCTGAGACATCATGGTTACCATTGTATATCACCTTGTATTATGGTTTTATATGACTTTTTGCTTGATGCTTTTCTAGGAATTGTTTTGTTTTGTCTTGCTTTGTTTTGTTTTTCCCTCTAATACAGAAAGGATAGATATACTTGTAGAAACCCATGCATGTGTAGAGCTTATAAACAATTTACAAGAACCAACTATATAATGCATGTTGAAATGAACAACTATTTTGAAGCAAAAGAGACACTACAGTATCCAGTGCTGACTCCGTAATGTCATGATGTGAAATCTCGGAAAACTATCATTCTTTGTTAAAGTGATTTTAACTTATTTTGTTTTGTTCAAGTTAAACACACATGAAGGTATGGAAAGCTGTTTTAAAGAGAATGAGAGACACTATGACAGCCATTTTTGGCTTCCCTATTGTCTGGTCTTGAAGACCTGAAACACCCTCCTCATATTGCTGAGATCAGTTCCATACTATGTTGTTTCATGTGAACTACTGGTATGTGGCAATATGGACAACTATTAGGAAGAAAACAAGAGTCAATATGATAGAGAGTGAATATCTCTGATTGTCTAGCTTTGAAATTTATGTCTTTTACATTGTTTTCTTTTTTTTTATTTAAAAGAATAAAACAAAAGGGGCCAGTACAGAACAGATCAGAAGAGGACAACATAGGCAACACAGTACTTTACATTAAGTCAACTGGACATCAACAGTAGCTAACGCCATATCTCTTACTCTGCTATAGTTGAGCATAGTTTCAATTACAATAATATCAAACATAACACAATAGTATAAAGCCATGCATATAGTGAAAGAATTCCAGGGCTTTCTGAACTGAATAACAGAAAATGATCAATGGGTATTATAATATCTCATTTTTGATAAAAAAGAAAAAAATTTGTTTGAACTATCACA
>PVJX010020830.1:0-32787 GCA_004027295.1 Dolichotis patagonum
ATCTGAAGCCCTTTATAACTTACACTGTCTTATTATGACTGATCTTATTTGAATCTGGTTTGTTAGATTGCTACTTTGTATTGACTGATTTTATTTAAATCTGTTGTGATGGATAGCATCAAGTCTAAGAGTATAGGCAACTACACTGAAGATGACAAGATTCACTAAGATACCCACTCTGGTTTGATTATTACTTGCTGTTGAAGTCTTATAATGTCTCTAATGCTTCGTTTTTATTAATGTTGTTATATACTGCTGAGACACCATGGTAATCGTTGTAGATCACCTTGTATTGTGGTTTTATGTGACTTTTCTGCTTCATGCTTTTCTAAGAATTGTTTTGTTTTATCTTGCTTTGTTTTTCCTGCTAATACAGAAATGATAGATATACATGTAGAGACTCATGCATATGTAGAGCTTATAAACAGTTTACGAGAAACAACTATATAACACATGTTGAAATTAACAACTGAAGAAAAAGAGACACTACAATACCCAGTGCTGACTCCATAATGTCATGATGTGAAGTCCAGCAACAACTATCACTTTTTGTTCAAAGTGATCTTAGCTTGCTTTGCCTTGTTTAAGTTCAATACACATTAAGGTATGGACAGCTGTTTTGAGCAGAATGAGAGACACTATGACAGCCATTCTTGGCTTCCCTAATGTCTGGTCTTAAAGACCTGTAATGCCCTCCTCATACTGCTCAGATCAATTCCATACGATGTTGTTTCATGTGAATTCGCTATATGTGACAATATGGACAACTATTTGGAAGAAAACAAGAGTTAGTATGATAGAGTGAATATGTCCGATTGTCTAGTTTTGAAATTTTTGTCTCTTACATTGCTTTCTTGTGATCCGCTTTGCTCTGTTTTGTTGTGTTTAATTTTATCCTTTTGATATAATTGCATGTATATTTGAGTGGGTAAGATGGATGACCATAGTGCTGATTTTGTCAGATTGTGGAACACAGCTGTTAACAGCCTCACTGTTTGAATGTCTACTTTATATGTTTTAACTTTGTAATTTGAACAACTATTTCCAAGAAGTCAGTATGTAATTTGTCAAGTAATAATTTCTTAGGGTTTTTTTTGTTGTTGTTGTTGTTTTCCTTTTTTCCTTGGAATACTGTATTGTCACTATCCTTTATTCTGTTTTGTTTTGTTTTGCTCTTTAAATAAAATTATAAAAAAAATAAATAAAAAAGGGCTGGGGATGTATGTAATTCTGTGTGACGTTTCAAAAGGAGAAGTCAGGGGGAAAGAAAACCCCACCATTTGATTTTTTTCAGGCAGGGTCTCACTATGTGATCTAGGCTGGTCTTGAACTTTTTTTGTTTTTGTTACCAGGAATCAAACTCAGGACACTGTACTTGCCAGGCAGGTGCTGTGCCACTGAGCTACATCCCCAGCCTGGCCTTGAAATTTTGACTCCCCTGCCTCGTTGAGTGTGACATTATAGGAGTGTGTCACTGTGCCCAGCTGAGGTTTTCTTGATGAAGAATAATACTCACTGAGTAGCTACTAATCAGTCTCACAATAATTCTGAAAGTAGATATTTTTATTGATGATGATGCTGTTAGCTTTTTCACAGATGAAGAAACAGAAGTCTGACAAGATTCAATAACTTTTTCAAGGACTTCAACTAGAAGATGAATGGATCAGGAATTTAAAACTAGACTTACATTACATTATACTATACTTCCTTCTATAAACAGGTATGTCATAGATGCATAACTCAGGGGACACAACTCTCTGAAGACTTTAAAACAAAAAGTAAGGAAAAAGAGAAGGGAACAGAAATATGTCTTTACATTTCCCAGATCTATTACTCTCTCTCTTTTTCTTTAAACACAGGGTTTCACTATGAAGTTCAGGCTGGCCTCAAATTCATGTTGTAACCCAGGTTGGTCTCAAACTCACAGTGATCCTCCTGCTTGGGCCATCCAAGTGCTGGGACTACAGGCATGCGCTGCCATGCTTGCTCTACGGATTTATTACTTCTATTCCTAGGTTACTAAGCAGAAAATATTTCTGAAATCATGGATCTATGCTAATCTTAACTATTGCTACCATAACAGCGTCTTACAACTGGAGTGCATTTCCAAGACTATTAAATCAATACACAATACTATAGTAAGAATGAAGCATCTTGCGTTTGAAGAAAATGAGACAACTACTGTTAGGTAATGTCTAGAATTGCTCCACCAGTTAGCAAAGCACTGGATTTAAATCCAGGAATGATTTCAACTCTAATTCTCCTTCCAATATACTTCACTGGCTCCATATATATGTAACTTAGGGTCTATTTCTTTTTAAAATTATCATATAAAAACAGATGTACTTTTAGCTAGGTGCAGCAGCACACACCTATAATCTCAGCATTCACAAGGCTGAGGCAGCAGGAGGATCCTCGTGAGTTTGAGAAGTGAACTCAAGGCCAGCCTGAACTATACAGCAAGACCCTGCCTCAAAAATAAAAAACAAAAAGTAACACAAAACAGATGGCCTTCCTACCTCCTTCAAAATTACAAAACAAACATTCTGATGGGCCTTTTCTTTGCTATATTAAAATTCCTTACTCTTATTTATTCCTCTAATTTTAAAGAGTTTCATTTTATAGAAATGAGTTCTTTGACATTAACTAAAAAATGTAACCCAATCTTGCCAAGCAGCAATATCACAATGGATATGAGTCTTAGTATCTACCAGTCATCGTCTCAGCCCACTAAGAAGCTGTATGTGAAATATTTAGCCCATTAAGTCAGAACCGTTTATATAATAACTTTCATCTCTCTGTGGAGTTTGTGTAGCATTAAAAAGATATTGACAGTCTTTACAAGCAAGAAAGTGAGAAAAGGATGCCCTTGCCTTTGCTTCATACTCAGGACATTCTTGGCATTTGGCACATGCTGTGAAGCACAAAGTATGCATTCAATAAATGTGGACTGCTTGTCATCTAGAGTTAAACACTAAAATTACACCATTAAGTATATAACAGCAAGTCAACTTCCCCCTATTAGCTTGCCTCAGGATATTATACTCAACAGATACATGGGGAAATTGTGAACACATGCTTGTCCTTGGCCCATAACTATCTTAAGTCAAAGAGGCAGCAGGTTGGATTAGGAGTTTCCTGACAGGATTTTCTTCATTAAAGCCTGAGAAGCTAGAATTTCAGGGCTGCATGGAGCCCTCAAATGCTTTGTTTAGCTTGCTGTATATTTTTTAAAACTATGAATTAATTGCCAACATTTCGAAATATTACACATAAAAATCATAAGTGCCAAGTATTACTGAAGCTGGGTTGAAGAGCTGAAAACAAGATGAACTGAAAACATGTACAAAGAACAGTTATGCCATCCTGGAGCCCACCTGCCCAGGAAAATGCTAGCCTGACACAAGTAGAGGCCTGAGCGTTACCAAATGAAGTTGACCTAATGAGGCTTTAAAAAAGGGATATGAATCATAGCTTGGGGTAGAATTAGGCAAAAACCTATGAGATTCATGGCTTCATTCCCTTATTAGGTTCTTAGAACCACAGTTTTAACTGACAGGCAAATACTGTCCATGTAGGAGATAAGAGTTCTCTTTTGGAAAACTCATTTCAATAGTAGGAAGTCTATGGAAAATGTTCAAAATTAAAAACTCAAAAAATTACGAGTGTGTTATAGGAAAAGCTAGAAACTTGTGTTTTTTAAAATGAGCCTTACAATGTTACTTGATTTAAAAATCACATACCAGTATTACTTTAATAAAAAGAAGTCCTTAATTACAAATATAGAAGTAGAGAAAAAAAGCATAAGAAAGCATAGAAAGCAGAAAGATTCATGAATAAGAAAAAAAGAAGAGAATGTGGGTGAGTTCTGTCAGAATAGCGGTAGGAAGACTGAACCCCCAAATGAGTGAAGGCTTGCTAAAACGTCTAAAAAGTTACGTTAGTTAACAAGCAGAGCAAGATGACAATCAAAAGGCCAGATTTTCTGTGATTTATGATGTAATGCTGAAGAGAAATACAGAAAAAAACAAACTCAACCAATTAGTAAATCCAGTAAGGATAATCATAAGGTCTTGTCCAATGGACATAGAAAGCCAAGCACCCAGGACCAGTCATAGCCTGTGTAGAAACAATGTATTTCAACCCAAATCTAATTTAAGTAGATCATGGGTTTTGTTGCCTCCAAAATGGCTTATGTGATACAGGCTGTACTTTTTGAACCACCATGTAGCAAACTTTAGAATCAGTAAGACAGAGTTTAAATTAACTCTTAATTTAACAGAGGTAGGACAAATTCAGAGAAATCATTAGAGCAAAAGAACCAACATCATTTCTTTGAGGAACAACTAGATAAACTTGAGGGTACCATCTCTGAAAAACACCTACAAGAAGACATGACACCTACTTTATAAGAAGAGGAAGGATACCGGGGACACAGATACACAGAAAAAAAAGTGAGGACTCAGCAAAAAAGTGGGCTCCTGCAGGCTAAGGAGCAATGCTTCAGGAGAAACCAAACTGCTGGCACCCCAATTTTACACTTCCAGACTCCAAAAGTGTGAGAAAGAAATCTCTGTGGTTTAAGCTACTCAGTCTGTTGTGCTGTTATTGCAGCACTGGCAGACAGGTATTCCAGACTCTTGAGGCACTACAGAAATGACCATGGAGAGAAAAACCCACAATACTAATTCTTTTCTACTCTTTCTTTATAGAAATGTGAAACATTCCAGACAATAGTGCTTGCAAGGAGTGGGGAATTACCCACTTTCTATTTTTAACAGTCACAGCTACTATTAAGTCAAAAAGTCAAAAAGCTTTTTAAGATTAGCTGAAATACTTAATTCCAGAGATCATTTCTCAGCCAGTCAGTCTAGTATTGCAAGGGTAGGAAACAACCCACAACAACCTGTAGTGTTACAGCATCACTTTGTTCAGGCAGACTGCTGCTGTCCCATCTGCTTGTGCTGCTTCATTCATGCTTTCCAAACACCAGCAGGGGAAATGCCCTTCTTGAGCATGTTTATTATTAAACCACTGCCACTGGGCAGTTTACACCAAAAGTAGGCCCAAGAGGTTTTGAAAGGCAAATGTTTGCTAACAATATTGTTAATTCAAGAACAGGCAGAGCCACAACTTTCCTTCAGTGTTAAACAGTAGACAAATACTGAGTCATACACTTGGCCTAACCTCAATTATTTTTCCAATGGCCATTTTCCAGCTTGATACCATGTATCACCTAGAGCAGATGGCTATATCGAGACATTCTCAATACAAAAAAACCAGACATTTTTCTACCAGTGCATAAGAAAATGCCAAAGGACATTATTATCAAAAATAAAGATGGATGGTTCAGTTATTTGAAGGTTCAGGTGGTTTATATTTAAATTTATGAAAAGTTCCTCTTTTCTCAGAATATCTTTAGAGTAAACTCAGAAATATTCCCTTGATGTCTAAGGTTCTCCAAACCACAGGAAATGCACCTGTCAACAGAGAAAGCCTCCCTTTAGTTAACATCACCAGGGAGGCCAAAGGACAGGAAGAGCCCTAACAGCTGTTTATAATGTTATAAGCAGAAATGTGGAGATGGGTAATGAAGGAAAAGCATGCAAAAGCAAGATAAAAGTTATTCCAAGTGTGAAAATAAGAGGAGACAGGAAACAGATCTACAAGGTCTAAAATGAAATTTCTTCAGAGGAAGAAAAAAAAAAAAAACCCTAAGCATCATTTTTATTTTAAACTTTCCTTTGGGCATTTTTCTGATAAACTGTTTATTATGTTAAAAGAGTGACAGATCTGTCCTTCCGAGCACTACATGACAAAAGTCAATACAGTGGCTATAACAGTGGGTTCATAGCTTGAGGACATACCTGCTTCTGGATCTGCAGGAATTCTCCACATGTACAGGTTGAAGTCATCAGAGCCTGAAAGGATATACTGTTGGGACAAAAATTTTACATTTTATTTTATAATTGGATATATTGTTATCCAATTATAGTATATAACAATAAATATACAATACACATATTGACTTATATATCTATATCTTTTTATGTGTACAAAGAGAAAATTTAAAAAAAAATAAACATGATAAAGGGGCATGCATTATAAGGCACCACACAGCAAACATTCTCATAAAAATACTTGCAAATAAAAAAGCTAGCTGGTTAAAACTTGGCAACTAAAAAAAATTTTAAGATGGGTGAAGAATTTGAATAGGTACTTCTGCAAGATGATGCAAATAGCCAAAAAGTATAGGGAATGATGTTCAGTATCGCTAATCATCAGGGAAATACAAATCAAAACCACACTAGTAGGATGGCTATTACCAGAATAGAGACCATCACAAATACTGATCAGGGCCAGGCGTGGTAGCACATGCCTGTAATTCCAGCACTCAGAAGGCTTAGGCAGGAGGATCACCACGAGTTTGAAGCCAGCCGAGGCTACACAGTAAATTCAATACTATAATAGTGAGATCTTGTCTCAAAACATCAAAAAACAAGCAAGCAAGTAAAAACCAACCAACAAACAATCAAACACAAACCACAAAAATAAAAAACGAGTACTGACAAGACAAAGTGGAACCCTGTTACTAGCACAGCTAATGGGAACGTAAAATGAAGAAAACAGGGCAATTTCTAAAGGACTTTAACAAACATCTACATATGCTGTATACCCATGTCTATACCAGTATTAATTACAACAGCCAAAAGGTGAAAGCAATCCAACTGTCCACTGACAGATAAATGGGTAAACAAAATGTGGCAATACATTCAGTGAAATATAATTCAGCCTTCAAAAGGGAGAGAACCGAGATGAAGCCAACACTGTTGCAGGGCCATGAGCGGTCCATTACGCAGATTAAGTATAATTGTGAGGGAGACCCCCTCTTCACCGTGGCCAAAGACCCTATTGTTAAAGTACGGTACTCTGTGAATGATGAAAGGCTGGGCACATACATGGGCCATACTGGAGCTGTTTAGTGTGTGGATGCTGACTGGGACACCAAGCATGTCCTCACTGGCTCAGCTGACAACAGCTGTCATCTCTGGGATTGTGAAACAGGGAAGCAGCTGGCCTTCCTCAAGACCAACTCAGCTGTGCAGACCTGCAGTTTTGACTTTGGGGGCAATATCGTTATGTTCTCCATGGATAAGCAGATGGGCTACCAGTGCTTTGTGAGCTTCTTTGACCTGCGGGGTCCGAGCCAGGTTGATAGCAATGAGCCCTACACGAAGATCTCTTGCAATGACTCCAAGATCACCAGTGCTGTGTGGGGCCCCCTGGAGAATGTGTTATTGCAGGCCATGAGAGTGAAGAGCTCAGTCAGGACAGTGCCAAGTCTGGAGAGGTATTGGTGAAAGTTAAGGAGCACTCTCAGCATGTCAATGACATCCAGTTATCCAGGGACATGACCATGTTTGTCACTGCAACCAAGGACAACAGTCAAGCTGTTTGATTCCACATCCCTGGAACATCAGAAGACTTTCCGAACAGAATGTCCTGTCAACTCAGCTGCTCTTTCTCCCAACTATGACCATGTGGTACTGGGCAGTGGTCAGGAAACCATGGATGTAACCACAACCTCCACCAGGATTGGCAAGTTCGAGGCCAGGTTCTTCCATTTGGCCTCTGAAGAAGAGTTTGGAAGAGTCAAGGGTCATTTTGGACCTCTTAACAGTGTTGCCTTCCATCATGATGGCAAGAGTTACAGCAGCGGTGGAGAAGATGATTATGTACGCATCCACTACTTCAACCCACAGTACTTTGAGTTTGAGGCTTAAGAAGTTGGATCTCCATCTAGGCCAACGAGACTGCTCATGGAACGTTTAGACTCTTAGAAATAAATTAATTTGGTAATAAAAACAAGGGAGAAGATTCTAATACATACTACAATATAGGTAAGGAATTATACTATGTAAAACAAGGCAGAGACAAAGTTGGTGTTTAAAGGGTTACAGAGTTTTGGTTTGGGATGTTAAAAAATTCCTGGGATTGATAATAGCAATGGCTGTGCAACAATGAGAATTTTTTAATGCCACTGAACTGTACATTTTTATTATTAACTTTAAAAATTCTCTTTTTGATGCTAGGGTTAGATCCCAGGGCCTTGCACATACTATACTCTTTCAGCCCCCTTAACTGTACATTTTTAAATATTCAAAACAGTTAATCTCATGTTATGAACATCTGACTACAATTTAGAGAAAAAAAATCAATGAGGAAAATACAAAGTAGGGCCTTCCTTGAGACTTTTTGTTTTTAAAATGTAAGGCCACGCATCCTGAACTTTCTTGCTGCCAACTGACATCTTTGAATAGGAAGTCACAGTCAAAGTCAAGTGTCTAAAGCATAACCAATCCCTTTTCATGTGGCAGTTCAAATTGCTTGATCTCACAAAGGTCACTATGCCAGATCTATCCTAATATAGACTCATAAAACATTGTCTTACATTGTTTAATAGTACCAAGAAAGCAGTTCTGGGAGCTCATTTATTTCTAAATATTAACGAAACTGTTAATTTTATGTTGAAGTCATGATTACTTCCTGCTTTTTGGACCCATGTGTTTATTCTCCTAGAAAAAGAAAGGCCTACTGTTTTCCAGAGAAAACTTCTTACCTGAAAAGGTCACTGTGAAAAATTTCAAAGAGTATAAACCCAATATACATATCAATTCATGCTTCACATAAACAGAAGTACTAAAAGTCAGTACTTTGTGTTACTAAAGTACTATGTTCTTTGTAATCAGCACGTGTGTGTGTGTGTGTGTGTGTGTGTGTGTGAGACAGGGTCTCATTTTGTAGTTCAGACTGGCCTTGAATTCAATATATAGCCCAGACTGGCTTTGAATTTGTAGTGATCCTCTTGCCTCAGCTTTCCAGTTGCATGGGGTGTGCATCACCATGCCTACAGCTGCAAACATTTAAAAGTCAGTTTACTAACCTTCAAAACATACGTGGAAACACGATGAAAGAGGGAAAGGCAGGTACATTTTAAGACAAAGCAAAGGCTATGTAAAACATTAAAAGAAAGCCAGGCATGATAGCACACACGTGTAATTCTATTCTGAAAGGCTGAGGCAGCCTGGGCTACATCGGAACTTAGATCCTATCTCAAAATGAATAAAAGGAAGGCTGGGATACAGTTCGGTTCAGAGGCTCGGGGTTCAACCCCAGTACTGTCTTTACTCTGCAAAAAGCTCAGTGATTAGTCCTGGGCACAGTGGAATAAAGCAGTGGGCTATTTTCTCATCTGCAAAACGAGAGAACTGGACCGGATGCTCTCTGCAGCACCCTGATGCTTACAAAGACACACAGAGTAATAATCTGGATCCCTAAGAGTTTATATCAAGTACAGAACATAAAACATGCAGGTATGCAGCAACCATTTTTATGTGGAAGTCGGTGCGTGCCATGATAAGAGATAAGGAGCCTGGTGATTCACTGAACTGGGGATGCAAGAAGAGAAAGATTTGAGCACTGAGCCAGCTTCACAGCAAGGTGTAGTTTAAAAGGCAAAAGAATGGAAGGGGCAAAGATAAAGCAATGTCTGTCTGTAGTCTACTTCTGTAACACGAATAGGAAGCAGGGCTTAGCTTTCTCCTTGATATCCTGTTCCTATCCCTTAGGCCTTGCCGCTTTGTATACTTCGCCTGATCTCCAACTGTCAGCACTGCATGTCTGTCTTGAGAGTTTTCTCCAAATACTTTTAGCCAAATTTTCTAGGAATGAACATAATTAAGAACAGTCCAACTTCCTTGTTCCCAGATAAAACTTGGGTTTGTGTTCTACACCCCAGGTCAATCTTCTGCTGCTCACAGTAGCTGGCTCACTAAATCTTTCTTCCTTTAACATTTCTACTTCTCTGCCATTGTTTACTGTGCTTCCAAATAAACTAGGGGCACCTGAAACTTGAACCCAAATTAAAACAAAGGGGTGGGAAGTAAAGAACACAAAAGAACTGCCAACTAATTACATGCATATAAGATTATGTAACAT
Source organism: Dolichotis patagonum (assembly GCA_004027295.1). Taxonomy (NCBI): domain Eukaryota; kingdom Metazoa; phylum Chordata; class Mammalia; order Rodentia; family Caviidae; genus Dolichotis; species Dolichotis patagonum. Next base: position 10,000 of record PVJX010020830.1, read on the forward strand.
TTATTACTCAACATCGTATTTCATGCTCTGTTTAAAAGAGGCTATAAACTTCATACAGAATTCCTGCTTTTCTTCCTCTCTACCCAAACCTCCACAAACTAAGTAAATAAAACATAAAAAGAGTAAGCCAAAGCCAGGCTTATCAGAAGTTTTACTATTTCACTGTGAGGGATCGGCACTTTCCTATTTGTTCAACTGTTCACTAACGCAAAGCCCTGAAAAGGTAAAAGGGCACTCACTCCCAGACAGAATGCTGACTCAGAAGACTACCTTAAAAGGAAGAAAACCTTCCTGCAGGGTGAAGGCCTGTTAGTTTTTATATGACAGCTCCTAAAATATACAGAAAATACACAGAATGTATAGGCTTCCTCTCAGGGATAAGGACAGCAGTAGATCACTATATCTTTTAAAACCAACTCTTCTACCTACCACAAGGGAACAGCTCAGATGCTATCCTAGGAAGGGTCCTGACCCACAGATGTGTAGGCAGGCTGTTTAGGTATTCACTCACAAACTGAAATCACAAAATGCCCTGAGGAATTCATTTATAGCATTTTGTGATTGTCTGCTGGACCCCTACCAGCATTAAAAGCTGCTTTAGGATACTTTATTAACTAATATTTACTGAATGTCTCCTATAGGTTAGCTGCTGTTCTAGGGAAAGGAATATAGAACTGACTGAAAGAGACCCTGTCCCTGCCCTCATGAAGCTTATATCCTATTGAACAGAAGAAAAATATTATATACACATATAAGAGGAAATTATTCCAACAAGTTGTGTGTGTGTGTGTGTGTGTACATGTATAGTGATACTAAGAATTAAAGGTTAGAGGGTATTGGAGTGGTAGGTGGTTAGTTTCTGGTTTACACAGAGTGGTCACAAAGGCATCTCTGATAAAATGGCATTCTGAGCAGAGTCCTCAGGGAAATGAAGGAACAAGTTATGTGGATGTCTGGAAGAAGAGTATTCTAGGAGACAGCAAAGAGTTCTGGGCTGTTTTAAGATACAAAGTAGCCATTTAGAACTACCTGCCCCATTTAAAGCTTTGCAGGAATAAAGATTATTTCAAGGGGGCACTGGGTGCACAGATATATTTGCATCCTTAGGGCAGCTGGAAAAATTACTGTTCTAAAGGTGTATTGGCAATGTCACTGCCTCCTGACTTGGGCTGGTTGGAGCCTCAGACTGAGGCCTGCTAATGGTTAGTGCCCAAGAGGGTACTTTTTAAGTGTTGGCAGACTATCTCACAAATACTTGCTGTGGGATGCAATGGAAAATGAACAAGAAAACAAAGATAAAATAGTTTCAATGCCACTCACTCCCAAAAGAAACCCAAAATAAATAATCATGTTAAAACTGTATACACAACTACTTGAATTAACTATAGTGACTGTCCATTAGGAACAAAAAGGTTAAAATCTTTAAAAAACAAAACAAAGTAACTCCAGTTAAAGATATACCTTAAAGACATCCAGTTTCTGCTTCAGGTAGGGGGTCATATACAGCAACAAACCCTTTGGTGTAAGGCCCACTGTTCCTCCCAATGAGTACTGACTCACTCACTCTGAAAGTCAGACCTCCTTTCCTTTTCACCTTCTTATCTAAAGCTAAAGGTCTCAGCAAAAAAAAATGATCTTGTCAAAACTTCAACTGTAAACATAATTTTAAACACAATACAGGTGCTAAAAGGTGCTAAATGATGCAGGAAATGACAGTTTAGACATGTATCTGCTGCCTAGACCCTTTCTGATTGATATCCTCAAACCCTTATTTAAAAAACCCCAATTCAAGTGGGGAATTTAACTCAGCGGCATAAGCACCTGCCTGGCAGGCACAAGGTCATGATTTCAATCCCCAGTACAAAAAAACAACAAACAAAAAACCCACTTAGCACAATTCTTCTCTTGGAAACTCACTGTCCTCCTTGGCAGTATACCCTGATCTAAGTAAATTCTTGTCTTTGTCTGTTGGTAAATTCCTCTTACCACCCACTTCACCTGCCCTATGGCAGTCTCTTGTGGCATTAACCATACAGTTAAACTTTACCTCCAGTGGTAGAAACAGAAGTATAGATTTCCCTCCCTACCTTTTTTTTCTTTTTATCTTAATACCTAACTAAACAGTATCTGTACATTCTTACCCAGCAAATCCGATGTTTTGAGTCTAAAGCTGACCCAAAGTCCAGAAACAGGCTTCTGGTAGAGATAACAGAAAGGTTTGGACATAGACAGCCCTCTATAAATAGATGAGCTATAAAAACATTAGAAATAATGGTTACCCAAAATTCCTACGTTTAGCATTTTTATTTTCTTTTGTGAAATAGGACTTCTATAATCAAATTTCACATTTAAAATGGAACTGTGAAAAAAAATCTAAGAATTACTATTCAGTTTTAGAAAAGGCAAACAAACAAAAAACAATACATGAGGTGATATAAAATTGTGGCCAAGTAGGCATATGACTATGAAGAATTCATTTACCTTTTTTATATTTCCAATTTTATTCTATTTTAAATTGGGAGGGGTAAACCGCAAATTAAAAACACTTTATATAAATCTCTACAATGTATCTTAATTGAGAAAAGCAGAAAGGGCTCCAAATAAAGGAGAAAGAATTCTTGAAATACTCTGTTTGTAGGCAGCTGAGTCCCCCATTTCCCAAAATGCTCTGAGTTGAGGAAGAAGTAAGACACAAAGATTCCTTCCGTTCAGAAAGCATCCATACTCAATTTTAATCTGGCTGTGCGGCAAGATGGGTGATATCAGCGCAAAAAACGAACATGGACGGTTGTGTGGATCTATCTACATTACCCACAATCCTTCCCAGCTGGCCACAAAGGTGAACCGCTAGCTGCGCTCTGATCTAATGCACTGTTCAGAAGTTTTGCGGTCCAAAAACGGTAACTTGTTTACTGACCTGAGTACAGTCTAGATATTTTAAGTAGAATTAACCTGAGGCCAGAGCATGCTGAGTTTTTATTTAATCCATTTTAATATAGAGATAAGAACTTGCTCGAGTACAGAGATTATCAACAGCTCCTTAATACAGTCCAAGAAGGCCACTCTGCTGGAGTATGGCAGTATGTACCTGTAATCTCAGCACTTAGAAGGCTGAGGCAGGGGGACTGCTGTGAGTTCAAGGCTAGCCTGGGCTACATGAGCGAATTCAAGGCCAGCCTTCACTACATAGTGAAACTCTGGTAAAAAAAAAAGAAAAAAAGAAAAAAAAAAGTTGCTTAACACTGGAAAAAAAAAATCACTGCACTGTCACTCTGTCACTTTCTGACTTGTCCAAATATCCATACCCTGTCAATCCCTTAATCTTTATAGAAAATAGCTGCTCAAGTATTACTCTATTTTTTTGTACTGCTGTAATGGTTGGCACCTCTTTAAGACTCCTGCCCCTTTTTACATCTCTTAAATTACATATGTTCTCTATGAAGAATAAACCAAAGAAAGGACTAATTTGTAATATAGATAACTGCCTACTACTTATAACTTTGTAGGATCTAGAAATATAGCTATAAACAAAGTGACAACCCATCCATCTCACATGCTCTAATACATCAGAATATGTCTCAATAGGCCCTTTGGTAACAGAAAAATCTTGCTGCTCTTGAGAGTCAGTTAGATGGGTGACAATACCACATATTTGTGTGTGTGTGTGTGTGTGTGTGTGTGTGTGTGTGTGTGTGGTGTGTGCTCGTTTGTACAACATCTGATATTCCCAAATATCTGCTGAAGGAAGAACAAACATTTTAATCAGTTATTCTTCACTGAGTACTGATCAACTCACAGTTCTCTCCAAAGGCTCCTTCCACAACAACTGATTAATCATTCTCTAGTAGATGGCATGCCTATTTAATGAACTATATCGACTAGGATAGAAAAATCAGACGGCTGTGTAGCCTGAATCAATAATAGAAGAAAGAATGCCATTTAACATTTAAATCAAACACAGTTCTTATTTCCCCCTGACTGACCTTTTCTCAGATGGGAAAAAATATGCAACAAATTTGTGATATGTTATCTAAAAGACCATTTCCCAAAAAAAGTTTGCTAATTGGTATAAGATACACCTTTGATCGTATCATTTATAACCAGGGTCTGCCATAAATTTCAACCAAAGTAATCTGAGTGAATTTTCTTTGGAAAATAGGCAAAGCCATAGATTTATCTGTAGTAAGAGAAATAGAATTCTACTGACCCCCCCCAATAAAAACATACAAATATGCATAATCATAAGATTATACCATTTTTGTATGTGAAGTTAAATTATTCTTGCTAATTTAGCTCCATTAGACTCCTGGAATTCTTTGGTTTATTAAAATAACCAACTTTTACAGATTCTGAATAGGAAAAGTTCTATTGTAAAGAAATATTCCATAACATCAGACAGTAACAAATAAATAGTAGGGAAGAATTTTTTAAAAAATGTTGTAAACACCAACTGCTGCTGTAACAAGGTAGCCTGCGTTATTATTTAAAGATAAATATTTGGCAAAGCTTGTTTTGGAAACCTGGACATAGACTGAGAGGACATTAAACAAATGGCTTTTAGTAACCAGATTCCCTTCTATGGGGCTCAGTTTTCGTATGTGGAACCTAGGAATGGGGAGATGGCATCATTTACTTTCGTTTCTCTGTGAGTATTTGTACTCTTCTTTCAAGCTAAAAATTCCATGAATTCTAAAAAAAAAAGAAACAAAAACATCTTCCTTTTCCTACAAAGCTTGACAATACCCACAAGAGAAGGCAAAAGTTGCTGAGAGTTGTATTTCTTTTTTTTTTTTTTTTTTGGTACTGGGGATCGAACTCACGACTGCACGCTTGCAAGGCAGGCGCTTATGCCGCTGAGCTAAATCCCCAGCCCCGAGAGTTGTATTTCTAAGGAAGTTGGGCAGGTAGGATAGAAGAGATTTTACTACCTGTCCCACTTCATTAACATCTACCAGAGTTTCCTAAAGGGCCTATACATCTAGCCAGGAGTTATGCAGTAAGCATATCATGTCACCAGATCACATCAATTTTACTTGTTCCTAAGAGGAAATCCAGGTCAGTTAGTATTCCTTTTCAATTGAAAAATTATAAATTAGTCCATGCATGACATGCCTGTCTATACTTGAACACTGTTTATACTTTCTAAGTTCTAAAACTATGTCAGTAAATGTGCTAAAAGATGATCTAATACAAAGATGAAATATTAATCCTAGACTGATAACACCTGAGCCTCTATGCTTCCAGGAGTGCCATATTACTATATGCAAGACTATGTTGATATAAGCATTTAGACTTTCAAATAGATCTAGGATTCAAAAGTTAAAAATGACTGATTTATAAAGTTTTTTTTCAAACTGGGATCAAACTCATGACTTCACGCTTGTCAGGCAGGCGTTTGTGCCACTGAGCTAAACCCCTGACCCATAGCTATTTTCATTCTACCAAATTTTTTTTTTTTTTTTTTGTACCAGGGATCGAACTCACGACTGTGCGCTTGCCAGGCAGGCACTTAGGCCGCTGAGCTAAATCCCCGGCCCCCAATTTTTTTTTTTGTACTGGGGATCTAAATCACAACCATGTGCTTGCCAGGCAGGCGCTTGTGCCATTGAGCTAAATCCTGAGTCCTGACTCTTATCATTTTTGTAAAACAAAACAGAACATCCCCTAAAATATTCATTCCTTAAACAATATGTACAAGGAATTTTGCTACAACATTTTATATTTAACTTTTCCCTCTCAGCTCATGGGAGACCATTTCATCACTTAATCTCAGTGACACAGGTGGCGACATGCTTACGAGTAAGAGGGTTGAATCAGAAACTGAGGACTGAGTTTAGTCCTCATTTTTTAATCCTGCTACTGATCGGATCAGCTATTTCAAATTATAGTGGCCCTCAATGTCGGATGAAGATGAAAGGTCTAGTATACCTAACGTCACTAGGTGAAATAAAATGTAATAGTGGAAAAGAAAGGGGAAGGAGATGATGTTTTGAAATTGTTTTTTTTTTCTCTTCAAAATAAAATGGATTTGAAAAAAAAAAAGTAGAATTTTTCTCTGTTAAAAGTTTATTTTGGGGGCCGGGAATATAGCTTAGCAGCACACTGCCTACCTGATAGGTATGCGATCCTGAGTTTCATTCCTGGTTCAAAAAAAAAGAAAAAGAAAAGAAAAGACAAAGAAAAGACAGAAAGAAAAAGTGTATTTTTAATTCAGAGAAGGGCACACACACAACATGCTAGGCCCCGTATGGAGCTGCAAAGAAAGTAAGGTGTGACTTTACAGGGTGCTTGGAGAGCACCTAGTGCTACATCCCTACACCTCCGCCCAACGGCATCAGCACAGAGAGGGTAAGCTGGCAGCGTCTGAGGCCAGACTGCGCACTCAAGCCCATTTTGCTGGATTTATACGACAAGTCAGTTCTTTGCAGGATGGGGCAGGATGATTTTATTTTGGAAGCCCTGCTGTCAAGTTCAAAAGAAAGGTATGTGTACCAACCCCAGTGTCCAGACATTCTAGTGCTTAATCCTTTCAAGAAAAGTTGATTTTTTTTCCCCCAACTCTCCTTCAGCAAGATAAAGGGACTGTCAGGTTTAGTTTTGGATGATACTAAAGCCAATTTTTAAAAAAAATTTAAAAAAAATTTTTTTTTAGGCAGGGAAAGAAGATTTTTAAATGACTAGGCTGTCTGCTTCCAGGCATACACTCCTCTAGCTTGAAAGACTGACTTCCCACCAGCCTGAGCTGCTCTGAAGACTCACAATCTAGGATGAGAGCCATTTAAAGAACTGTAAAGGAAAGGAAACAAAAGCTGAGTGCTGTCTTACAAATGTGTGCTGAAAAGGCTAGCAGGTGAAACACTGATATAGTACATATATATATATATTTTTAACCCTGTTAACAGATTGGCTCACTGAAGGTAGAGAGGAGAATATAAAGCTTAGACACAATGTACCTAAGTCAGGTTTCAGGGAAAAAATGAAACAGAACTGTAATGCCAAAGCTAAAAGGAGAACTTGTGGGTTCAGAAAGCCTCTGAAGGAAGAAACAGTGCTTTACTGCAGGATTCCTCCCTGTATTGCAAGGACAGAGGCAGGCTGGCTTAAAAAAAAAGGTTGACGGTTGTATCTTGAGACCATAAATACTAACTGAAGTAACTCAAACAAGTAAGTTTAAATGTCACATTGTTTCTCTTATATGAAACTCTGTGTATGTGTGTGAGTATGAAATAAAAGAAGATTATTGGAAAAAAAGAAAAAGAAGGGTACCGCAATCTAGTGTGGATAATGCATCTAAAAGTGTACCTCGACTTAGTACAGCTATCTTACATGTTTTATATGTTCTTTGGCCTATTAGTCTAGCTTTCAATTTGCATATATAATAACTTTATGAGGCCCTATAAATAAATAAATCCGATGCTGGAAAAATAAAAAGGAAATTGAAATGTTATATATATGCACCAATTCTTGCAGTCAATGTAATCATTACATACTGCAAACATGTACTAATAAAAGTAAAATAATTTTTAAAAATTTAAAAAGAGTGAAGCCATGGTGATATATCACGTAGGGGCAGGGGACAGCCTGAGTGACAGAGTAAGACACCCTTTAAGGAGGAAAGAAAAAAGCTTAAGTGGGTTGTTTCTTTTACTACCTAGCCAGCCTGATGCTGCTTCTGTCACATAATTTGATGCTGTTAAGTTATTGAATTTAAATAATCAAGATATTATACTGGAAATAAAGAAACCATATATTTGAAAATAGAGATAGACTACAGGACTTTGAATGAAAGTCTCAGGATACACCTGGAGCATAATAAATGCTCAGTGAACACCTACTTTCTTATTTTAAAAGATGGAGTGTTTAAAAAAAAAAAAACATGATGGTCAGGCACGTGGTGGCACGCCTGTAATCTCACCACTCAGGATATTGAGGCAGAAAGATTGCCACGAGTTCAAGACCAGTCTGAACTACTAGCAAGACCCTGTCCCCCTACACCAAAAAAAGGAAGCGTTGAAGGGTTCAGCAGAAGCCAGGAAAAAACAATTTATTGCCACTCATTTATGAATTAGTGACAGAACATGGAACGAAACACAAGAAAAAACCTAGTGAACGAAGCACAGAGGTTTCAAACTGGTGACTCTAAAACAGAATAGGTACAGTAACAAAAATTTTTTTTAATCCATACAATGAAGTATGAATTTACTGCAATAATTATAAAAATAAGATGTTTGCTCATAGATTATCTACCTTCCCTTGAAAAAAACCAGAGTTCTGGCAAGTTGGAAGCTCACACGGTGTTAAGGCTTGATGTTTCCCCAAAGCCTCATGCAGTCACAGGTGGGGCTTTGTAGAGATGGCCAGATCTAGAGTGTGTGATTCATTCACAATGCAGTGCTAGGCTCAAGGGCACTAGGGTTAGGGGTGTGAGTGCTGTCCTAAGCAGCCTGGTTAAGATAAAAGTGATAGAAAAACACCATTTAGGTTCCCTTGCTTGCTAGCTTTTGTGATCTTCAGTCATCATGAACTGTTCTTCCTGTGACATCCCTCTGCCAAGCCACCCTGCCTTGAAACCAGCCAATTTATGAGTTAAAACTAAACTTTTCCTCTCTTAATTTGTGGATGTTGGGTATTTTGTTTCAGCAACAAGAAAAGTAACTAAGCCACATAGCAACAACAGGCTGAAGCTAAGTAGAAGTTGTCCCACTTTGATGGAATGCAAGCTCTCCAGCTGGCCAGTTTTCAACACTCATAGTATACTCCTAGCCCAGTGCACTCACTGTGCAGCCTGCCTTGCTCCTAATGACATCAAGTTATGATCACTGTACAGTGCATGTGGTCTCTACTGAGAGCCCAAAACTCTGGTTCTAGTTCTGGTTTAGCAACGGACTTTTGTAAGTGGTGATTTATGTACCTCTTTCTGAGCACAAAACTATCATTAATAGCTCTATGGTTAGAATGCATTTACGACGATGGCAAGAAACATGGAGATGAAACAAAGTAGGCTCAACATATTTTATGCTTATTCCTGAGCCCAATTTCTTGAAATGTTAATTTCATTTTTAGGCTAATAAATTACGCAGTGAACTTAGGATAGTCTAAAAAGAAGTACAGGTCCTCTGGCATAATATCTGGATCCATTTGTGTAGTCTGAGTAGTCTCTTTGTAATTAAAAGCCAGAAGACCATTTCAGATAGAAGGGATCACTTCCTCCTTTTCTTGTCCATGTTCATTCCTATTATGGAAATTCTTAAGATCCCTCTCTGGGATGGTTACCCAGCCTATAACTAAATAAAGACTTGCAGAGCACAGAGTCTCAGGCTGTAGCACACAGAGAGATGAGTATGGTGGCACATGCCTGTGCTCCCAAAGTACGGTATTTGGGGCGCTGTGACAGGGGGATTGTGAGTTACAGGCTAGCCTGCGCAACACAGGAAGATCCCATTGTGGTGGGGAGGCAAGTGGAGGAAGACAGGTAAAGACCAAAATAAGGAAAGTATAAGGCTTTAAAATTTGAAAGCAACAAAAAAATTTCTGTCTGGACCAGTCCAAGAATACATGTCAGTTGTAGAGATCATACTGAACCATGGCAACTGCTGCTTCAGCCCTGGGTGGTGAAAGTCAGAGTTTATAAATTGCCTTTGAGAGAGATGTTCTAGGACTAGAACAGCCAGTTTGGTTTCTTGTGCAGCACTTAAAAACTGTAAGCTCAGTTAACTAGTTTTACTTAAATCCATTATTTAATTCAGCCTCCAAAAACTCCCTCACAGTTGAATAGAAAAATTAGTATTTATCAATCCGGATTCACGGAGAAGTTTTTTTTGGGGGGGGGGTACCGGGGATCGAACTCATGACTGAGCACTTGCAAGGCAGGCACTTATGCCGCTGAGCACAGAGAAGTCTTAAGCCCAGATAGCTAAATACCACATATTAATCAAAACACTCAATATTTATTTCAAGTAATATTTATTGTGTTCCACTTCCTTTTCCCTAGGTTATATGCCTTTGATTATACAGGGGAGTATGAACAGACTCAAGAATAGCTCTGACTGATCCAAAGCGAGAGTCATTGCCTTTGCATCCTCCTTCATCCAAGAAAAATTACTTTTAGTGCAGTTTATTAGAACATAATATCCATAAACTCTCCCCTTAGGACAAAAGTCACAAATAATAAATTAGTCAAATCTGAACTGAGAAAATAAAAAAGTACTCAACGTTTTTATCAACACATATAACCTCCAAAGCAAACCAACTGTATCTTCAAGGTACATGCCCATCACAAAACACCCTATGGAGCTCTGCCTCTGCCAACACCGCCCCAGTGCTTCTGGGCAAATGAACATGTATAATCTACAACCAAGGATGATATCACTGGCATCCAGTGGGGGAAGATCAGGAATGCTGTTTTCCATCCTCCAATGTATAGTACACCCTACACAACAAGGATTCATCCAGCCAAAATGCGATAGTGCTGAGGTGCTCCACAGTTTGGCCAAGGGGCCTTTGATTTTGGTTTTTTGGTGGCAGTGGTAGTTGTTGTTTTAAGACAGGGTCTTGCTATGTAGTTCAGGTTGGTTCTGAACTCATTATGTAGGCTGGTCTCACATTGAGGCAATCCTCCTGTCTTAGGCTCCTAAATGCTGGGATCACAGGCATGCAAACTCTACCTGACCTTTGATCTGGGTTTCTTTTTCTTTTCTTTTCCTTTTTTTTTCCCCCTTAAGTACTGGGAATCAAACTCAGGGCCTCACACTTGTCAGGTAGTTGCTGCGACACTGAGTTAAATCCCTGACTCAATCTGCGTTTCTTACAGGCTCCGTGAAAACAATGTTCAGTGGTTAATATAAAGGGTGAAAAAGCCAGTATTCATTTTCCTTCATCTCTGTTTCCTTTCCCACAACTTGTGTTCATAGTAATAAAGTCTAGTAAATGATTACATTTACTGCAGCTCTATTTTTCAATGAAATCAGAATCATAATAGATTGACACAATGTGGAAAAATCAACAAAAGCATAGAAGAAAAATGGAATGGGGATTGTCATTTCATAGCTATATGAAGTTAAATCAATCATTCTGCATAGTAGACAATTATTTTTTCTATTGTGAATCTGACTGTCTCATCTCTAGATGCTTATTCTCTCCACTCAAGAAACAAATTCTCTGAAACAGGCACTATGGCCTCCCCAAGGAGACAGGTCCCTATAACTGAGGCCATCTAGTGGGCTCTGCTGTGGTTCTCAGCTAAGCAGGCTTCAGGATTTTCAACATGAGTACAAACTTGGTATTTACGTATATATTCTCTTATCCATAAAAAGGAAGTTGAAGTAGGACATGGTGGCACACACATGTAGTACCAGTTACTAGAAAAGCAGAGGGGAGGTCAGATGAGTGTGGAGATGAGGGAAAGGAAGAAAAGAAAAAAAAGAGTGGGTCTTTAGCTTGGAAAACAAAAGAAGAATTTCCTCTAACTACATGCAACTGGATTCAACAAGTATTTATTCTGCTCTTACTACACATACTAGTCCTTTAACTATAACATTAGCCTCTAGGAACTGCAGGTTAGGGAGAAAACTTCTAGCTTCTGCCTTTAAAAACCCAAGTCTTAAAAGATTCTCAAAGAAAAAAAATTTTAAATGTCTCTTGCCAAAAAGTAAAGAGTTAAGTTATAGCCTGTGAGAATTATATGTCAAAATATGACTCAGTTATTAGGTCCAAGATCAGGACATTAAAGATTAGCAAGAGACTGGAGTTTCTCTTTTTATAATTTAGACATAAAATAGCAGGAAGAGTCCTTATCCTTGGAATAAAAAAAATTCTACTTGTTAATTTGAATACCAATTTTCTCTACATTTGTCTTGACTCAGCTACATTTCTCAGACCTATCTAGCAGGTCACTGATACTTCAGAACTTCTAAGACCAAGACGGATAGATATCTTTCAACATCAAGAATCAAGTTTATTTTTAAATTTCCAGCTTTAAATCAACACCAATATCTCCATATTTAGTGACAAAGAAAGACTGGAAACTCAATTTGGGCTTTTCAGCCCAGTTGTGATGCCAAGAGTAAAAAGAAAGTCAACACTGGGCTCCTCAAACAAAGCTGCCTCATTTAATCAAGAAAAAGATTCCATCCCAAAAGATCATTTAAGATACATTTCTTAGATGGTATCTAGGGTGTTTCATTCATCACTGTGTTTTACACACACACACACACACACACACACACACACACACACACTCTCTCTCTCTCTCTCTCTCTCTCTCTCTCTCTCTCTCTCTCTCTCTCTCTCTCCCCCCTCCCCCCGCCTCTCACTGTTAGGCCAATTTTCCTTTTTTTGGAAATCGCATATTCTCAGGATCTTAAAATTCATTCACAAAAGTGGTGTAGATGGGTTGTTCAGAACCTGGCTGTGACCAGTGGCCAGGCTTTGTTAGAATATATGTCTCATATGTAACTTCTAGCAGCTTGGAGAAAAAAACTCACTATGAATCCTGAATACCTGTTTCTATCTGTTACAGTGCTAAGAGAAACTGAGACCAGCACATAAAGACACAGGGATGCAGCAGAAGGCAGAAGGCACTCACCTGATCACGATCTCCTGCAAAACAGCAGCTTTTCATAGTGCACGAGTTGAAGTAACCCTGATTGTCAAACTGGAACACGGGCAGGCGAGAATGGATATCATACAGCACAGGAGGCAGACGACGCCTCAGGGCCAGGAGTTGGGTCCCATTGCTGTTGAATCGCACACTCATGGCACTTTGGAGGGACAGATTGCCACCATAGCGCAGGAGAGAACTGGAAGACAGAAATACAGGGGTCAGGAATGAGGCAGACAGGATAAGAGTCTGCAAAACACACTAAATTTACTTCTCCACATGTACCCAAGGTTTCCTGTCAGAGTTGTGTATAAGAATTTCACCAAAAGGGTATTTCCATGCAGTAGTTAGATGATAACAGTGACCAAAATGATTCCTTGGTTACATTAAAGCAATTAAAGTAAGTTACTTAAAATGTCAGGTCTCCCCTTTCAATCTCAAAAAGACAAATTCCACATAAATGTACAAGGCTCATAAAACATCTTGAAAAAAGAGACACATTACACCATGTGGTTTGTTACCTAAGATAGGTGCCCTCCTCAAAAAGATACTCATCAAGACCCCCAGCAAAGTTATGTCTATTCCAACTGGCTAATCATACACAGTATTTAAGCAAATATTTATTCACTGTATTAAAGACACAAAAACCATCCGTAAGAACAATGGATACTTCATATTTTTTCTGGATATTTTTGAATAATCATCACAAAAGGACAATTAACATTTACTTTTGAATTTTTATGCAGCTTCAGAGAATTTTTATATTCCATATAGCATTAACACAGGGCAAATATTAAAGGAAATTTTACAGCTTAAATGCAGAGCAAGTAGTACATGCGAATGAACGGGGAAAATGATTTATTGTCCTTTACAATTCCCAAGCTTGTATTTACTTTGAAATATGCTTTGGTTAATATACATACTGTATTTCTCTAACTTTACTAGAGAGAGTGGTATGTCCTGATTCACTTAACATTCTGCAGTTTCATAATGTTCATAACATCTTTTAAAAAGTCACACAGTATGGTCCTAAATAATTTCTCTTGATGCCTCAGAAGATAGCTCCAGTATTACAAGATGGCCATGAACATGAAATTACACAGCACTCATTTTAAGGAATGTCTTTGCGTTTTATCTTTCTAGCAGTTAAAGTTTCTTGATTACTCAATCACTGTATTACAGAGGGAAGACTGCTTGCTGCCTATGCCATAACCAAGTTCTCTTTTTGTATTTCAGGTTCAATTCTGAAAAGCACTGAACCGCTGGTTGGAAAGTGAATTCAAGATGTTTTATGAGCCTTGTACATTTAAGTATGCGTGTCAGGATACTGCAGAAAGGAATACCATGTCAGAGCTAATAACTCATACAGACACTGTTGTCGTGGAAAGGGTACAGTCCCAGCAATTTTAGAGAAAAAGTTTGTAAATAATAGAAATTACAGAGCTAAAAATGTCCTCAGGACATCTAAATTAGAGTCTATCAGATTTATGATTCTTTTTGAAAGATTTTTAAGGAAGTTTTAATAGCATTTCACCAAATAAAAACTATCTTGTCTTAGTTACTCTTCTTGTTTTTGAGATAAAATACTCAAGACGCCCAAAGCTAAAGGGGAAAGATTTATTTAGCTGATAAGATTTATTTAGCTGATAGAGATTTCAATCCATAAGAGGCTAGCTCTAAAGCAGAAGGGCACAGCAGAGGAGAACCACTTCCATATCAGGCAGGCGGCAGCAAAAGCAGGCAAGCAAAAGAGAAGACAAGTCTCTTTCTACCCACTGTATTGTATTCAGGCTACTGGGACTAGGGTAATGCCAAATCAACCAGTGTACTCATTTAGTAATGACACACCCATATCCCAGCATCACAGACTAGATTCAGCCACTCTGAAAAAAGCCCACCTATGACCACATGAGGCTTTGAGGGGATTTTTCTTTCTTTTTGTTGGGTACCAGGGATCGAACTCACAATGTAGCATTTGCCAGGCACTTATGCTGCTGAGCTAAGTCCCTGGCTTGAGGGAATATTTAGACATAAACTATAACACTTTTTTCTAGCAGATTAAGACAGCATGAACAAGAGATATCTCATGGGAAGAGGAATACTGAAACTACAGTGCAAAAGCAACTGCCAGTCTAGCATGGTCATAAAAACATCAACCACAGTCAGTCAGTCCTGCGTCCCACATGCTTTCAGAACAATCTTCTCACCAAGGGAAGGAATGCTCTGGCACTGCAGCTATGTGCAGAGATAGGGTTCTCGGGAAAACAGCTGTAATCCTCTTAGAATGAACGGGAAAAGAGAAGAGACTTAGAAAACCAACTCTAGAACTCCAGATGTTAAGTCTGGTATCCCTGCAGCCCCTAAGTAATAATCTCTGCAAAGAAATGCTCTTACAATGCACTAAACACAGACACACTCACTCACATACAGAGAATGAAATGACAGGGCTGTTAAGAGTCCAGGCATTTCCTTTACAAAGTGCCCTGGCCACCACAGGCATGTGGTGTTATCTGAATACTGAGATCAAAAACAATGAGAGGCTTTGAATCCAGGATCAGCAAGGAGTGTGCAAATAAACCAGCAGCTGTAGAACTGAGGAAGGGTAGGAAGTGGAAACAAGACTCAACAGAAAGAAATTTGGCTGGCCCTACCCACCAGAGCAGCAGGGCCTGTGTCAGCTCAAGCGTCCAGACCAGAAGTGGAGCCTCTGGCAAACTCCCTTTCCATCAGTTAACGGGAACTTCCTCGGCCCACCCAGGACAGGCATGCAGGTCCATCTTACCCACACCCAAGCTCCTTGATCCACCATCTGTAATTTGGCCACAATAAAGCCATCTGTTTGTGGGCTTCAAGCCAGTCACTAAATTTTCTCTTGCCTATACTTTTAGATCTCTCATACAAAGAGTCACAAGAATCCTGTTCAAAGAAGCAAAAGCGAGGTCCTTTGGCTGGAGGAAAAAAAATAATCAGTTTCTGCTTTAGAACAGAATGACTTATAAGGAATTTGGGACATACTGGACTTCCTGTAACAAAAATCCTATAAAAAACCCCATTAGAAATAGGTGAAAACTCAAGTGTTTTAGAGTCCTGATAATCCCATTTCTTTTAAATAAATTGTAAAGGAGGAGAGCAGCTGAAGAACCTGCGCTTTCCCTTTTTTTCTTTCTTTGATTTGTTGTCATTGTTTTGTTTCTGAGACAAGACTTACGATGTTGCTCAGACCCCTAGACTCAAGCAATCCTCCTGCCTCAACCTTTCAAGCTGAAGACTGATGCATGTGCCACCATGCCTGGCTTTTGTTTTTCTAAAACAGTATAATCAAAGTTTGAAATTTATCTAAAAGGAACTAGAACTACTGAATGAAGGACCCAAGAAAAACACAATATGGTCAGGCATGGTGGCAAATGCCTGTAATTGCAGCACTTGGGAGGCTGAGGCAGGAGGATTGCTTTGTGTTTAAGGCCAGCCTGAGCCACAGAGTGAGTTCAAGGCCTGCCTGAACTATAAAGCAAAGCCCTGTCTCAACACACACACACAAACACACACACACAATGTGACTGAAAAAGTTTATTGCTTCCTGAACATGATTCAACACTAAGCTTTTCTCGCTTGAAAGTTAATTATGAGTTCAGTACACCTGTTGAACATCCAGACATTTAAATGTGATTGAGGTTGGCAAAGGGTTTGACTAAATTTTTTAGATGAGGTCTCACTATTTAGTGCAGGGTGGCCTTCAACTCACAGCAATCCTCCTGCCTTAACCTCCCCGAGTGCTGGGATTACAGGCATATGCTACCACATCCGGTTTGACAATTTTTGATAAAGAGATCATTACATAAAATGGCATATGAGGCCTACCCATAAAGCAAACATGGGTGGCAGATACAAACAGTTTTCCTAATCTTCATCCTCCAGAGGAATATGTCCAGAATTAACACATTTTTGGTTTTGTTCCAGAAAGCTCACAAATCACACAGAATCAACCCAGATCTTGGTGCCATAATAGAGTTCTTCTAGCATACTCATGACTTTCCCACAGAATTAAATCAGCTCAGTTCTCAGATTTTCTGCTTTATTCAATCTCCCTTTACCATGAACTTTGTGGCTCAGTGAGGAGTTTGGTAGGCAGCCATTTAATCTCCGTCTCACACAGGACCAACCTGGACCTCCACCAGGAAGAGTTCAGTTAACAGTGGTTGGCAGGAAGAAGAAACGGGAAGGAGGGAGATTGAGATGGCAGTTACTACAGCAACCCATAGCAACAGTAAAAGCACAGAAGGGGTGGGTGGGAAGATATGCAGGTAAACAGGCAATCCCTGTGGCACGGAAAGAAAGAAGTGGGTTCACTGAGCATTACAGAACAAGGCCACAAAGTTGGAGGAAAGAGCTCGTCAGTTCAATTCCCAGTACAAACATACACACACCACCACCACCACCACCACCACCAACAACAACAACAACAACAAAAATAAGCTAGAGGAAAGAAAAGCTAGGGGAAATATCCTAAGCATAAAAGGTTTAGAAAACGAAAATTACAATTTTGTACTTTGTAAGAACTCCTATGCAAAAAGTTGAAAACAGGAGAAATGTCAAGTAAAGATTCTTTCCTTAAACTGCTGACTGATGAGACAGAATCCTGTAAGACAGCTTGTTCCATAGTTCCATACAGGAACCATTTACTGAGAATGCACCTGAAAAACCAGTCTCCTATGGTTGGCAGTAATATAACTGCCTCAGAACAATGAATTCCAAATGCTTTCACAGTTAGCCTCTATAATAAATACATGTCATACTCCATCCCAGCATACCATTTATTTAGCATAAACTCATTCATTCATTTATTATATGCCATGTGTTGATTTTCTATTCTATTTTCTTATATTTATTAAATACTCATGGCCATCTAAAATTGATTTCATGATTCACTAGATTTTAGAAAGAGCCTGCTGCTTACTCTTGTTTCTATTCTCGCCCTCCCCCTTTTGGTCTTTTTGAGAGAGGGTTTCACTACGCAGTTCAGGCTGGCCTCAAATTTAGCGTGATCCTCCTGCCTCAGCCTCCCAAGTGCTGGGATTACAGGCATGCACTACCATGTTCAACTTCCTTTTCTTTGAGACAGGGTCTTACACCTTGAATTCAAGGTGATCCTCCTGCCTCTGCCCCTGTAGTGCTGGGATTATAGGCACAGGTCACCATGCCTGGTCTTGCTTCATTCTTGACCCGTGCCTCAGTTTATCCTGAACAAAGTAGCCAGATAACGAACCATGAATCAAATCACATCAGTCCCTTCCTGAAAACTCTCCAGTGGCTCCCCATTGAACTGAACTCCTTACAATACCAAAAAGACTCCAGACAATCCCTCCTGCTTTCACGTTTCTAATTCTACCACCTATTCTCGCACCCTCTTCATCTACATGGTACCCCATTTACTATTCCTTGAACATACCAGTCATGTTTTTCCTACGGTGTATTCCAGCTTGTAGATTCAGCAGCTTGAATGGTTCTTCCCTAAATATGAGCATGGTTCATCCTCATCCAAATACCCTCAAGCAGGCCTTTCTTGACATTCTATGCAGAAATGTGACTGCCCTCATGTTCTGTGTTCCTTGTCACTTCACTGTCTTTTACTGCATCAATCACCAACCCACATACCTTGTAGTTTTACATAATTGTCTTTTCCCACTATTAGCTTTTATATCTTTTCCTTGTGTGTTGCAAGTGCTTAAACAGTGCCAAGTACATAATAGGGATTTAATAAATAGCTGTTGAACCAATGATCTAATAATAGAACATGAGCAACAGTTCTGAAAAGCTCTCAGAACATTAAAAAAAAAAAAACTCCATGAAAGTTCACATGGTTCTGACATCTGTCTGCTTAGAAAACCCAATCCTGAGACAGGTAGCAAGGCAGTATAATTGTTTTTTTTTTTAAACATTGCTGCAGATTGAACTCAGGACCTGAACACTGAGCTACATTCCCAGCCCATTTTTATTTTTTATTTTGAGCCAAGGTGTAACTAAGTAAGTGGCTGATTTGCCCAGGCTGGGCTCAAATTCACTACTCTTCTGCTTTAGCCTCCCACAGTGCTGTGAACAGTCCTCTTCTCATAGGCATTGAACCATCGCCCACTGAAGTGATTTGCCAATGACAATCTAGGTCTCCTAGTTTCCATATGACAGTACCACACATCCTTCATGAGCAGTAAATCCATCCAATTGCTAATCATAATAAGCAGCTAACAAAACGGAAGCTTTTAATACATCACAAGTATTTTAATTATATCATGGACTTTAAGGCAAGTTTCTGGTATTTGCAGAGAAGTTCAAAAGGAAATTAATACTTAAAGACGTCAATCGTTAAGTTTAAAAAAAGACTCACTTATCTGGTTTCAGAAAGTGCCTGATGAATTCTGCAGGTATTGAGTACATGTCCTACCCAATTACATTTAAAAACAGTGAAAAATCTGGGAATGGTGGTTCACACCTGTAACTCCAACATTCAGAAGACTGAGAGAAGAGGATCACCATGAGTTCAAGGCTAGTCTGGGCTACACAATGAACTCAAAGTCAGCCTGGACTACATGGTAACAACCTGCTACTCACCCCCCACCCCGGCCAAAAAAAGTGAAGAACACATAGACACATGTACCTGAGCAAAGATATAATAACTATAGAAGTTATTTTTATTTTTCTTGCAGATTTCATTTTACTTCCTAAATTTTTCTACAACAAATGTGAACTTCTAAAATCAAAACTAAATAAATTATTTCAAAATACCTTTTTACTCATCATCCCTCTTTAAAAAGTTATTTTTCTTACTTTCTTGTTGCTGAAACTGACATCCACAAGTAAAAGGAAGAAAGGTTTATTTCAGCTCACAGTTTATAGAGGTTTCACTCCACAGTCAGCTGGCTCCAAAGCAGGGTGGAATGGGAGAGGAGAAACAGCTCATGGCACAGAAGGCAGGAAGCAACAAACCTTTTTCTTTCCCTTTTTATTCCATTGAGGCTGCACTCCAATTGGTTGATGCCACTCACACCCAGAGTGGGTCTTCCCTTTCAGTAAATTTTTCAGGCACATCTGAAACTATGCATACACCCATGATCCACACACCCACAATCCAGTCACTCCCAAAAGCCCCTCCTCCATGAGTGCATGAAGCTTTGCAGGGACATCTAGATATAAGCCATAACACTACTGAAAGGTAACTTTGAGAATAGTATGACAATAGAAAATCCAAATAGACTTTTAAGGGAAACCTCATATAATAAATTGCTCCATAGGGTTCTGGTACAAATACTACTTCCCCAAAACAGTTAACAATTCTTAAAGGACAGGAATTTTTAGTGCTCTTATCATCTTTCTCAATGAGATAAAATCACATCCCTTCTGTTTGGTCTCTAGATACCAGGTTTCCCTTCAATAGCATTGAACATAGTCATCAGGCTAGGTCTGAACAGATATGTTTCTGTAAATCCAAAGTATCGACAAATAATCAGCAAAGTTACATGATCAGAATAGACAGGAAATTCAAAACACACAGCACTTTATTCACAATTAAAAAATACTAGCAATGTTCTCAGAAAATTTTATATATATGAATAAAGTTTAGGTAAATGAAGTCAAGATTATTATTGAGAGTATACTAAAAAAAATCCTACCTTAAAATATACAACTTATGACAGTCAAAACGTAAGTGGTTAAACCTGGGATTGCAAGAACAAAATTTAAACTAAAAGAATTTACTAAAGTAACTTTATCAAGATAGCCTTGAAAAAGCAATAAGTGCTTCATTAAACTTAATCTACAAAATGTTTTCATGTATATTGTAGCATGTAATTGGTATGATGCTCCAATAAACTAGATGTTGCGTGTGTGTGTGTGTGTGTGTGTGTGTAGCACTAACAGCATCTTCCTTTCACAACAGAGGAGGATCAATGTCCTCAGTGATTATGCTACTGAACATGTAACCAGTAAGCTCTGAAAATAGGACAAGCAATTTTTTTTCCTGCTTCTTGATTTAGTAAGATTTCACAGAAGATATTGTGGTGATGGATTACACCACCAAGCAAAGAGAACAGCACCAGACTGCAACACATTGGGCCAAAAGGATTCATCTAAGTAATTTACTTTATATTCTTCCATAAAATTCAGTGGCTCATTTGTTCACGCACACATTTATTAAAACATTTATTAAACTGCTAACTCTTCTAGGCACTGCGCTGGGCAAATTGATTCAAAGATGAAAAAAAGATAACAAAATACCTTCAGGGACTAGTGTGGGACCAGAAACTTAAGACTTTGCTACCATAACATTAACAGAGTTGTAATCAGGGGAAGACATGTTATGAGAGGATACAGGAAGAATAAATAACCTCCACGGGAGTAGGAATAGTCATGAAAAGACTTCCTGGATGAACAACCTAAATTATTAATTTTTGAGTCAAAGAGCTGACTCAAAAAAACTACTTTTATTTTTTGACACATTAATTTCAGTTGGTTTTTTTTTTTTAATTGGTACTGGGGATTGAACTCGACCTCGCACTTGCAAGGTAGGCGCTTATGCCGCTGAGCTAAATCCCAGCCCCCCCAAAAAACTACTTTTAAAACACTGTCTTAGCTGGGCAGGGTGGCATGCGCCTGTAATCCCACTCTGGAGGCTAAGGCATACGGCTATAAATTCAAAGCCAGCCTGGGCTACATACCAACACCCTGTCTGGAAAAAAAGAGGGGGGGGGTTGTTAATAAATCACACAGGTTGGTCTCAAACTTGCAATTCTCCTGCCTTAGTCTCCTTGCCAGCAGGCATTACAGGTGTGCACACTAAGTTCTGCTCAAATTCTTTTTTTTGAAAAGGGTCTTGCCATATAGTTCAGGCTAACCTTGAGCTCACCATGTAGCCCAGGTTGGCCTTAAACTCACAATGATCCTTTCACCTCTGCTTCACAAGGGCTTGGCTTATAGGCACGCACCAATACCTCCACCTCAATTATTTATTGATTGATTGATACAGATCTTGTTTTGTGGTTCAGGCTGGCCTTGAACTCACTATGTATTCCATATGAAAGCTAATTCAAAATAATTGGGAGGTAGTGTTACAGATGAAGAATAAATGAAATAATATTGTCAATATTGACAATTATTGAAGCAGGATAATAGATCAGGAATTTATTTACTAGTCTACTTTAATATATGTTATGAGTCTGGATGTCCCCCCAAAGGCTCATGCCGTCATGGAGGTGGGCTTCTAGAGTTTGTGAATGACTCATGATCCAACGTTGGAATTAAGGATGTTAGTGCTACATCTAAGTGGATGTGGCCTACATACAAGATAAGGGACATAAAGAATCTTCTCTTTGAACCCCTCTCTTGCTCTTGTTGCTTGTGCTGTTTTCTGCTGTCATGAACTGCTGCCCTCTGCCATGTGCTACTCTGCCTTGGCATCAGCTAATTATGGACTGAAATCTCCACAAACTGAGCTAAATAAACCCTTCTTTCCTTCACTTTGGGTGTTGGGTATTTTGTCCCAGCACTGAGAGAAAAGCAACCAAGACAATATATATTTGAATTTTTTTTACCATATGATTTTTTTTTACCATATGATTTTTTAAAAAGGAAAAGTCAACACTTGATTTTAAAATAAGAAAGTCCATTTGATTTAGGGTTTAAGTTATCATATCTTCATGAATAACTAGACATAGAGAATATTACAAGACAGATATGAAATAGTACATATTTCCATATTTGCCATCCATTCACTAAACATTCCTTGATGCTGTGGTCTGAAGCTATGGCTCCTATGGAACATTTCTGTTTGGAGTGAAGGAATGGAAGGGAAGCTCTAGTGTAAAGCCCAAAGACTGTGGATCTAAAGTGAACTTGGTACCAATTTGAATAGGGACCTCGGAATACCCAGTTTCCACCATGCAATTTAAATGCAGTTGGTAAATCACCTGAGGTATTTGTTTTAAAATGGGAAATTCATAGGCCCCACTCCAGTCCTGAAGGAAGGGCTTCAGGAAAAAGAAACTAGCAAGCTCTCCAGGTGATTCTGATGTTTCTTAAAGTCTGACAATCACTAAGTTAAAGGCACACACCACGCCAACCCACGTGTAAAACTGATTTTATAGCTCCATCTTGTGGTCTAAAAGACAGAAAGCAAGTCAGTACAATACAGTACCTGGATTTCT